>JAECZO010000184.1:0-35821 GCA_019188245.1 Novymonas esmeraldas | reverse complement strand
CCGTATCATCGGTCACACACGTTCGTGGGGGCTACAGAATATAACTTCCACTTTGCCGGCGTGCGATGACACACACACACACACACACACACACACACACACACACACACACACACACACACACACACACACACACACACACATATGCACTCAGAGACTGATAGGCGCACGCGGTTCTGTGACAACAACGGAGACATGCAGCAGCACAGCACCGTACGTGGCAACCAACTCCACAATGCGGCAAGACGGGCGAGAGGAGAAGAAGAGGAAGAAGAAGAAGAGGGAGAGAGGGAGGGAGGAGAGCTGCTCGATGCTGTACACCAGCAGCACCTCCACTCCCCCCCCTCTCCGTATCATCGGTCACACACGTTCGTGGGGGCTACAGAATATAACTTCCACTTTGCCGGCGTGCGATGACACACACACACACACACACACACTCACACACACACACGGACACTCATGGAGACACACGCACACACACACACACATGCAAAGTGTTGAGAACGTCAAAGAGATGGTGATGTCTACGCAATGGGAGTGAGTGTGCGCCACGTTCCCACATCTAAGATGATAAGCCTTCGTGTATGATGACAAGTGAGAAAACAGTTTGTGTGAGTGAGTGTGTGTGTGTAGAAGGGAAGAGGCGGCACGCTACACACACACACACATACATGTAGACACTCGGGCAGGGGTGCGGTGAGCGAGGACGACGAAGAGGTCAGTCAAGAGACAAAAGACAAGAGAGAGAAAAAAAAAAAGAAGAGAGAGAGAGAGAGATGGGGCACTTGGGATGACGGGAAGGAGAGGGAGAGAGACGGAGAGAGAGACACATATGTTGTGCAGCACACACACACACACACACACACACACACACACACACGCACGGGGCGGGTACAGACGCAACTCTACTGGAAGCCACAGCAAGCGGCAGTGCGTCCTATCGTCTCCCTCACAACTTGGTTCTCTCTCTCCCTCTCCTGCCGCCGCCGCCTTGCTACCCGCGTCGTGACGGCGTCCACGCCGGCGGTGGCACCGCCGAAGCACGCGCACTTGCGTGTGGGTGAGGCCAGCCGCCAGAAGGATGATAATGATGATGGTGATAGGGCGGGGACAGTGGCATGCTCGGGTGGGGGTGGCCAACGGGGGACCATGGGCTGGCGACGGTGTAGTGGATTGTGTAGTGGGTGTGCGCTGCGGCGCCGCTCGACGACGACGACGGCTCCTCCGCCGCGGACCGCTGGCCGATGGGCAGAGCATCAGAGGAGAGGGACGTTTGGTCGCTGCTGTCGCTGCCACTGCTGCTGCTGCTGCTGGGGCTGGGGCTCCGACGGCGACGGTGACGCGCCGCCGACGACGAGCGCTGCGAGTGGCGTGAGCGAGAAGCCGATCGAGAGTCCACCAACACGTTGCCGCGAGCGCTGCCGTGGCTGTCGTCGTCGTCGTCGTCGTCGTCGCCGTCACTGTCGTAGCGCTCCGGCGCAGCATCCAAGAGGCGCTGCTTCGCCTCTCGACGCCGGCGCCGCTCCTTGTTGCGCTCCACACAGATGCAAATGACAACCATCAAAACGAAGGCGGCGCACAACACCGAAAAGATGATCACGATGGCGATGGCCCACTGGCACGTCTCCGCCCACGTGCCGTCCACCGGCTGCCCGGTGCCGCCGAGAGGGAAAATTGTGCTGCGCACGTTCGTCTTGCTCTGTGCCGGCAGCCCCAACACGATCAGCCGCTGCAGCAAGGCTGCGATGGCACGGTCCGCAAGGTCCGACCAGATGGAGAGCTCCGACGCACCGCGCTGTGCCATCACAGCAGCCTCGTCCGCGCTGTGCTGCATCAGTGCTTCGGCGGTGTGCAGCTTCTGCGCGACCAGCAGCAGCTGCGCACGCGCCAGCGCAGATGCCGCGGTGTCCGCCGACGGACTGTTGAACTCCAGCGTTGCCATGGTGTTCCCTGAGTGCGTGTGTGTATCTGGATGGTGGAGTGTGTGTGTGTGTGTGTGTGTGTATGTGGTCTATGTCTGCGCAGCTGGGTGCGAGGCCGATGCGTCTGTCTGTCTGTCTGTCTGTGTGAGAGAGATAGGCGAGGCACGTGTGAGCGACTGTGATGGAAGAAGGTAGAGCAGAGGAAGGGGAGGAGGTGCAGTGAAAGGTGGAAGAAGAGGCGACGGACACAGCTGCGCGCATACACACACACGTGCACACACGCAGCCATACACGTCACTGGGTCATCTGTCCTCCCTCTGCCCTGCCGTGGCCATCGCGGTGCAGGTGGAGCGGACGGCGGTGGTGACAGGAGGGAGGACAGAGAGGGAGAAAGGAGGAGAAGTGGGGGGCCGGAGCAACGCAGGCGGTGCGAACTGCAAGAGCAGGTCCTCCTCCTCCGCTCCTCTCTTTCCCCCCGTCACACACACACACACACACACACAGACACACAGACACAGACAGAGATCCAAGACAAGTATTTCGAATGGAGAAGGAACGGACCACCAACACCACCATCAACGCGACAGAGTCCCCACCGCCGCCTCCTCCTCCTCCGACTCGCCGCCCTCTCACACACACACACACATAAAGCTGAAAGAGTAAAAGAAAAAAAAAAAGTGTGGAGACACCGGCAACGGGCACGACGAGGAAGAGGAGGAGGAGGGCGAGGAAGAGGAGGAGGAGGGCGAGGAGGAGGAGGACGACAACAGCGACGTCGCAGCACAATGAAGAAGCACAACGCACAACCAAACATATACAATTAACGAAACACAAACAGAAGACAACAACGAACAACAACAACAACAAAACGGCAGGAGAGAAGGAAGAGAAGGAAAGAGTAGAGGTGGTGGCTGACACACACACACACACACACACACGCAGAAACAGAGACACAGCCACAGACACGCCTGCGCGCCGCCATGGCCATACACGAGTTAGTCAAGCAGCAGGAGCTGCAGTGTTAGCGAGACAGACAGAGATGGCGAGGAGGGGAGGGGGAGGAGGATGGGATGGTGTGCAAGAGTGCAGCTGCATGGTGAACATCCACAGACACAGAGAGAGAAAGACACACACTCACACAGACATGCAGAAAGAGACAGGCGGAGACAGACAGACGCAGACAGGTGCACCGAGAAGTACAACGGAAAAAAAAAAAAGAAGCAGAGGAGAAAGGGGGGCGCGACGCAGCAGCGACTACTTGCGACAGGATGCTGCGGTGTTGGCCACGAGATCAAAGAAACAAAAAAACAAGCAAAAACAACAACAACAAAAAAAGGGTGATGCACAATGCACGCGTCTGCCGCACAAAAGCTGCATTCAACAAGAATGTGCGACTCTGGTAACGTGCGCGTCTCTGTCTGTGTGTGTGTGTGTGTGTGTGTGTGTGTGTGTTTTTAAACGTGCTCGGCTACGGAGTGCAGAGGACAAGGAGTGGATTGACGACACACGTGAACACACACACACACACACACACACAACACACGCACAAAAAAAAAAAACACAAACGCATAGTCAGAAAGACGTAGAGACACATTGTGCGGTGAGAAAAAAAAAAAAAAACGAGACACATGAAAGCACGGTAGCACACACAACAACAACAACAACAACAACAACAAAAAGAAGAGCGAGTGAGTGAAAGCAGGGAAGTTGTGGACAGGGCGTGCCAATGTGGGAGAAGGGGAGGAAGAAGGAGAAGAGGGATGTACACACACACACATACACACAGACAGACACACACAGACAGAAAGAGAGAAGAAAATGAAGTCTGAGGTGACCACAATGACTGAGTTGGCTATGAACATGTTACCCAAGGAGCGCGCGGCGGAGCGAGCGAGAGAGAGAGAGAGAGGAGGCAGAAGACGGAGCGAGGCGGCACTCCCGCGAAACTGCAAGTAGAGACGCGCTGCACTGCACAGTGCTGAAGATGCGCAGCGACTATGAGAGGGAGGAGGGGGGAGGAGGGCGGACACAAACCTGATGAGGAAGGGAGAGAGGGAGATGATGACTGGGGACACTCTCTAACGCGCACTCGCACCGTAGAGAGAGAGGGAGAGAGAGAGACGCTGTACACCGAACAAGTCAGTGCACCGCCTGCTCCTCCTCCTCCTCGCTTGTATCCGCCACTTCCCACGAACCATCTTTGCTCTTCTCTGATCGCCACGTTCTTTCACAGCACCACAGAAAGAAGAGAGAGAGGACGGGGGGAGACTGTGTGTGTGTGTGTGTGTCCGAAGAGCAGAAGAAAAGAGCAAGTCAAAAGACGAAGAAGAGGGAAAAAAAAAGAGTGAGTTGCCACACACGCGCATGCACACCGACTTCTTCTTCTTCAGGGACACACGCGCGCGCGCGCGACCGCCACAGCGACATGCGAAAGACAGTGTGTGAGGGGTGGCGGGGAGAGGGGCGCGCATCAGGAGGAGGGGAGAGAAACTGCTGCTGAAGCAGAACAGACGCACATGGACACCACCAAAAAAAAACAAAAACAACAAAAAGCAAGTCGACGGTAGACACAGTAGTGGGAGAGAAAAAAAAAAAAAGAAAGGAAACGAGAGAGAGAGAGCGGGGGGGGGGGGGAGGGCACATGTGCAAGCGTGTGCGTCACTTCACACATCTCGTCCAACCGCGAGTAGCGATGCCACAGGCAGACGAATGAGCACGCTAGAAAGAGAGAGAGGAGAGGGAAGGGAAAAGGAAGAAGCCAAACACCGAGTAAAAAACAACAACAACAACAACAACACACACACACACACATGTAGACACACACTTACGCATGCACTTACGCACGCGCACACATGACCCACTGAGGAGAGAGAGAAAGCGCTGTGGGATGAGGAGCGCGGGAAGGAGGGGCTCACCGCGGTGGAGTCCAGGTGGTGCGACGAGGGAGGAGCACTCCTCCAGCCGCTGGTACGGTGATGCACTGTGGTTCTGTTCACGTGCGTCAGTCTATCGCCTATCTGCGCGCGCGTGAACATGGGGTGGAGGGGGGAATGTGAGAAGAAGAGGGAGAAGCGTGCGTGCGTGCGTCCACACATCCCACGCACTGTCCAGCTCCATCCCCACCCCTCCCTCAACCTCACTTCGCTCCTTCATCTTCTCTACCCTTCCACCTCACGCAACTCAACGTGGCATCTCTCTCTTTTTTTTTTTTTCTTCCGTTGTAGAGGAGAAAAAAAAAAAAAAAAAGAGACTAGATCGCATCACAACCGCTGTTGAACCTCTTCCACTCCGTCTCTCTCCGGCTGCTGTACTGTCACGCGCGCCACACGCGTTCGTCGCGGTCCCCGCTGCCACCGCTGCGACTGTCCGTGAACTCATCGCTCTCCTCCTCGTCGTCGTAGCTGTCGTAGGATGAGTGAGAGTCCCGGCTGTGGGCGTCGTCGTGGTCCTTATCTGACTGCGTGTCGTAATCAGTCGATACAGTCGCGGAGCGTGCATGGTGCCCCTCCTCGAAGCCCCTCTCCAACTCATCCTCGCTGCTGTTGTCGTCGTCCCCTTCGGAGTCGCCGCTGCTCTTGCCGTGCGCGCGGTCCTGCCGGTCACGGTGGCGCTCCAGGAAGATGCACCCCACAACGAGGATCACTACCGCGAAGCAGACAACAGACAAGACAATGACGAGGACAAGCGCCCACTTGTGCGCGGCGGACCAGCTCTCGTTGACGGGCTGCAGGCTCCCGCCAAGTTTGTAGTCCAAGTCGCGGATCACCGCCTTGGCCGCGATGGGAACGCCAAGCTCGATGAGGGACTGCAGTGCGCGGCGCACGAGCTCACTCACGGCGTTGGTCTGCATGCCTTGGCTGAGGAGCGAGAGGAAGTCACCCCAGAGGCTGAGCTGCGTCGCGCGCCGGATGTTGGCGGCACGCGCCGCCATGACCGCATCTGGCAGCGCCTGCATGTGTGCTACGGCTGCTGCAGAGCCACCTTTACTTGACCAGGAACTGTGTGTGGTGTTTACCTGTAATGTGTTTGTGCGTGTTTGTGTGTCTGTCTGTTTGTGTGTGTGTGTGTGTGTGTGTGTGTGTGTGTCACAGCTGCAAGTGTTTTGCTGCACATCCACACAGGAGGAAAGAGAAAGAGAGAGTTGTGAGTTGAGTAAGCGTGAAAGAATGAAAAAAAAAAAAACGGCGAAGTAGTGAGGCGACATGCGGAGCCACAAACAGAGATCCTCTCTGTCATTCTTCTTGGATATGAGTGCTTCGAGAACTCATCTTTTTTTTTTTTCTCCCTTTCACTTTATCGAGAGGCGGCCTAGATTTGTGCTGGCACCTCCTTATCGCCCGAGTGTTGTGTACGTCGTCCCTCTCATGCTGCCGCCTCTGCACCCAACAGACACATGCACATACACACACTCATACACATACACCGACTGACACACATACACACACGCACACAGACCGACACACGCGGTGATGATGGGGGTGCACGGAGGAGGGCAACGAACAGACACGCAGACCGCATGCACATACCGCTATTGTGCGCACCGGTTTGCAAGAGAAAAAAGGAGAACAACAACAACAAAAAAAAACAACAGAAGTTGAGGACGCACAGAGAGAGAGAGATGGGCGTACCCGTGGCGGAGCATGGAGTGAACTGACGTCCACGGAAGAGAGAGAGAGAGAGGTGTGTGAGGTGGTGGGAGCTTAGGGGGGGACGGCGTAGGTGTGCCGGTGATTTCCATTTACAAAACAAAACAAAACAAAACAAACAAACAAAAAAACATCAACAACAGTGTGTGACGTGACACGTTGATGGCGAACACCAGGACAGTGCACACCACACGCACGTAGACAGACAAACAGACACATACACAGACGTAGACAGAGACGAAGAAGAACGGCGGAGGACAAGACTAGTGAGAGACGACATGTAAGGCACGAGAGAGAGGAGGGGAAGAAAGAAGAGGCGAACATGAGCAAGTACACCACACCACACACACACACACACACACACAAGCACACACATGCTCCTATCTCGGATTGCCGACAGCGGTTCCCTACCTTTTTCAGAGAGCAACGCGTCGAAACGTATGTGTTTGTGTTTGTGTTTGTGTGCGTGTCTGCGGCTGTGTGTCGGTGTGTGTGTGTATGGGGAGGAAGCGGGGGGAAGAGAAAAAAAAAAAAAGTAAGCAGAGAAACGACAACAAAGAGCAGAGGAGCATAACAATAGCGTGTACACACTCTGTTGAGAAGGAAGGTGAGATGACATACACACACACACAAACACTCACACTCACACTCACACAGTCACAGTCAAATAGCAACCGAGGTTGCGTGGTCGCAAAGCAAACGCGCTACACAGAAAGAAAGAAAACACACAGACACACGCACAGACACACAAGAGCACCGAAACCCGGGTAGAGCGTGGTAAGCGGACACCACGGAGAGAGAGAGAGAGAGTGAGAGCGGGGGGTGAGGGGTAGGTAGTGCGCGCACGTCAGCCCCCCCTTTCCCATCCTATCCCACTACCACCGCCATGCACAAGATGTCACAAGGACGTCCTGTGGGGACGGCCTCTCTCTCTCTCTCTCCTTATCCAACAGCTCCCTCAGAGGCATGTGCATGGAAGAGAAAGAGAGCCAAGAAAAAAAAAAAAAAAGAGAGAGGCGTGGAAGCATCCCTGGTTTGCAGACAGTTGCAGTTCTGTACATCATCGCATACGAAATAGAAAAAAAAAAAAAACAGAAACATAAACAGACAAACAGATACGTACGCACTTCCATACGTTTCATATACACACAGCGTGAGACTTTCCACAGAAAGGAAAAAAAAAACACACACAACACACACGCGTGAAGGGGAGAACAACGAACAACAAACAACAAACAACAACAGAGTCAATAGGAAGCCAGAAAGACAGACAGCGGCGTGAGGGGGGAAGTATACATGGCCGTTCACGCCGCATCATCGTCCAAAGTCAAGAGGGGGAGTCACACGCTCCACTCGACAGAGTCCGACTCATGCGCGACGCGGCGCTGATGGAGCCCCAGCTCTGAAGAGCGCTGACTCCGGTCTGCGCTGTAGCCGCCGTACGGGCCAGGGTGAGGGACGCTGGGAAGCGATGTCGAGGGCAGCGAGCCGCGCCGCCGGTCGGTGCCTGGCGCCGGCGGCGGTGCCGGTGGCGGCCACATCTGCTGTTGCTGAGGCGCGTAGTCGTACCCGTACGGCGCCGGCGGGGAGGCCTGGGCCGCGCCGTGGTATGCGTCGCGGTACGCGTTGTTGGTGGCGTCGCCGCCACCGCCGCCGCCGTAGCCGGGCGAGCGAGACTGCGCCTGTGACGGCTCGTCTGTCTGCGCGGCACCGTAGTAGAGGGAGTTGGCGTTGGCGTAGGTGTTCGTGGGCTGCGTCGAGCGCGGGGCGGAACCTCTCGTGTACGCGGAGGCCCCATCCCAGTCGAGTGACTCGGGGAGAGGGCTGACCTCCTCTGCCACCGCTGCTGCTGCTGCTGCGTCAGCGCCGTCATCCCATCCTCCGTGAGCGGCGAACGCAGCCACGTCCGCTGGCCAGGCAGCGGGCGGAAGCTGCTGCGCCGGAGGCGGCTGCAGCTGTCGCTGAGAGGGCGCACGTATGGGCTGCTGGCCACACAAGCGCTGTTGCTGTTGGGGCTGCTGCTGCTGCTGTTGCTGCTGCTGCTGTTGTTGTTGCCACTGCTGCTGCTGTTGCCACTGCTGTTGCTGTTGCTGCTGATACTGCGGTTGGTGTTGGTGCTGCGACGGCCGCCGGACAGGTGCCAGAGGATTCCCAGGACCAGCTCGGTTCATCGACGGCGGAGCTGGTTGCGGACGGCGGCCCTGTTCAGCGCCGCGCTGCTGCTGCTGCTGCATGCTCGCTCGGCGGCTGTTTCCCAACTGAACAACGTCTTCGTCACTGTCAGAGCCGTCACTCGCCTCGTCGAACACGCGGCGTTTGCTTGCCGCGGCGGCGCGTGGGCCGCGCGTCGGTCGTCCACGCTGCATGAATCTCGAGAGGTTCAGCGCCGCGAAGACGCCGGACGTTCCCGGCGCGTTGCCGGCCTCCTCCTCCTCTCGCTCCTTCTCACCCTCCTTGTCGTCCTTGAGGGCGTCACGCGCATCCTGCCGCCGCTCCAGCACCGCACACACCGCCACCAGTGCCACCATGACGGCACACACCACCGACATGACGATGATGATGGTGCGAGCGTAGGGGTAGGCCTCCATCCACGTCTGCGGCTTGGGCGGCTTGGCGTTGGGACCGGAGACGTTCACGGTCATGTTCTTCACGGTTTCGCGCGCGAACGTGGGTACCTGCTCTGCCAAGATCGCTTGGATCTGCTGAGCGATGATCCTGTTGATGAAGTCATCCATTTTTTTTTTTCTTTTCTCTTCTTCTGTCGTACTGAAGGATCTGTGCGTGTGTTTCCCCCCTCGCCGACGTGCGTCCACCACCGGTGCTCACAGTGCTCTTGTCGTTCGTTCTTCTTTTCTTGTTTGTGCTTCAGAAGGCACACAAAAAAACAAAAAAACAAAAAAACAAAAACAAAACAACAACAACAACAAAAAAAAGAAGCTCTCTCTCTCTCTATGTCTGCGTGACGTGAACCAGAGCAGATGAAGCTCGACAACGGAGGCAAGTGAGCGACGACACCTTGCGTGTGTCTGTCCGCGAAGGTGCACGCCGAGTCACACACTCACACAAAGCACACACACACCCGCCGGTGATGATGGTGATGAAGTTCCAAGAGGAGGGGAGAGAAGGAGAGAGAAGTGAGAGAGGGGAGAAAGATGAGCGAACGCCACAGAACACACCGTCAGACAGATAGACACACAAAAAAAAAAAAAGATGAGAAGCGAAGGACGGAGAGAGAGAGATGCACAAAAAGACAACGAGATAGATAGATAGAAAAAAAAAAAGAAAGAACAAAAAACCACAACAAAAATGCAAACAAAGTAAAAAGACGTTGTGGAAGTGAGGAGGAGGAGGAGGGGGGGGGAACTCACAGGACAAGAAAAAAAAAAAAAAGAAGAAGCGGCGAGCAACACTCGCAGACGCAGACACGTATACACGTACACAAGGTGCTTGTATGTTGTTTCGCAGATGGAAGACTGCTGCCGTCGCGCTGGTGAGAGAGGTCGATTGTCAAGGGAAGGTGAGAGGGGGGCAACACGGAGACCACGCGTTCACGCAAGCGTGTGTGTGTGTGTGTGTGTGTGTGTGACAGAGTGTGTGCATATGAGGAGATCACGGAAAGAGAGATTGTTTGGCGGACGAGGGAGTTTCGACTTGGAGTGAGGGAGAACACGTGTATGTGTGTGTGTGACGGGAGGGACACGGGCTCTATCGCATCGCCGAACCGTCAATGTTGCTTGTGCGCTGCAGCGGTGGCGTTCACGACACTTCTCCTCTTGCTTCTGTGGGAGTGTGTGTTCTACACATGTGTGTTTGTGCATTTTTTTTTGTGTGTGTTTTTTTCATCAAAGAATCCCGGCAACAGTTTAATGAAGAACAGTAGAGCTCGTCCACGCTCGGCACGCTTCTCACCGCCGCTCCACACCACACCGTCATGGTGTCCGCCCTTCCCCCTCACACACTCTCCTCCCTCCCCTCCCGCGTGGTGGCGGGTTGGAGGGGCGTCTGCTCGAGAGGACAAAAGAGAGAGAGGGGAGAAGAAAGGGGGGTTGGGCGGTGGACGGCGTGCTGGCAGGCTCATCATGCGCGCTGTGTAGCGCCAGCTCCCCTCCGCCGAGACACGGGAACCCACCCACCCACCCACACACACACACACACACACACACGTTCACCCTTACACATTCATACAGACTCAACCAACAGGTACGCAAAAAAAAAAAAAAAAGAAGGGGGAGGAGGAGACAGTCGAGACCTCCTCCTTCTTCCCCTTCACCGCCAAGCGCGAGCAGCCAATAGGAGAAACGAAAAAAAAAAAGAAGAAGACGTGAGAAGAGCACGCACGGAGACGAGGAAGAAGAAGAAGAAGAGGGGGAGCACGATATACATGAGTGGCCCACCTATGCCTGTGTGTGTGTTTTCTTTTTTTTTGTTGTTGTTGTATGTGTACTGCAGACACGGCAGGCGTGCATGAGCACGAGGGACGAGGGTGGACGAGGCAGGGAGGAAGGGAGAGGAAGAAGAAGAGGAGAGAAGAGGAGGAACACACAAAAGAAGAAGAAGAAACAGAGAGAAGAAGAAGAAGCACGACGGCAGCAGTACCGCAGGAGATGTGGGACGATCGGCGGCGAGCGAGGGAGTCGAGAACACGAAAACAGAAATCAAAACTACTTTTTTTTTTTTATACACATCTCACCAACAGCGCCAGAGCCCGTGATGGGGGGGGGGAGGGACGGGGGTGGAGAGCAGCGGAGAGCAAGAGAGACGATGGAGGCGGACACGACGTCGAAGGAGCAGAAGTGGAGGACGGGCGACTATGGGTAGAGTGAGCAGCCGTGCGCGTGACACACACACACACAACACACACACTCATACACAAGCACACACACACACAAAAAAAAAAAAAAACGGTGTGGCAGGCCTAGCTGGGCACCGGAGGGTGGGCAGTACCACCCACTCACCCACACGCATGCAGAGAGGAGAGAGAAAGAAAGACGTACATACACATGCAAAGCAACTGGGAGCCAAGGAGGGGGAGACGGTGTCAGAGACACAGAGGAGCCACAGGCGCAAACAAACAAAACACATCCTCCAGAAAAAAAAGAAACACACACACAGAAAAAAAAAAAAAAAACGATATCGACATGATGCTTGCAAATTCAAACCACACCGGTTCCTCTCACTCTCTCTTCCCCTCCCTCTCTCCCTCCAGTCGCACTGTTCACGAAGATCGCGATCTGAGCGAGTAAGCGAAACGAAGGACAACTCACAAAAAAAAAAAGAAAAAAAAAAGAAACACACACACACACACACACACGCGCGTGCAGGGGAACACGCAGACGCATCTGGCTACAGATACGGAGATGATGAGACGGGTTCGAGGCGAGAGAAGGAGGGAGGAGGCAGTGAACATGCGGAGAGAGAGAGAGAGGGATAGGGAGAGGAAGGAGGAGGCGTCCGCCAAACACACATACACACCCCAAAGAAACAAAACCAAACAAACAAACAAAGGACAGAGAACGAAGAAGGAGGAGTTGGTGGTGGTGGTGGTGCGGTCCTTCTCTTTCCCACAACACACAGCGACACAGAGAGAGACATGCGAGGAGCCGTAGCCGTGAAATCCAAAGACGGCGATGGGAAGGGACGACAAGGACGGCATCGCTGCGTGTCCATGCGCGTTACACACACACACACACACACACACACACACACACAATGAAAGAAAAAAAAAAAGAGAGAAGAAGAGGTTGAGAGGGGCACAGAGAGAGAGCGACAGAAAGAGAGGGGGAGAGTGGGAAGCAGCGGCTGTGGGTAGACAAGAGAGCGGTGGCGGGGGAGGGGGACACGGAGGAAGATGAGGGCGGATTGGACGCACACGCACACACGCACACACACACATCTTCACTTCTGTCTCTTCTTATGAAGTTCCACCTTACCTCCGCTTCTCTACCTCCCCCAGTGGTCGTCATCGTCGCTGCCGTCTCTCACATTGAAGGACTGGGAGCGCGACATGGCGCGAGAGCCGGTGCGTGACGGGGTGCGCGAGGCGGGGCGGCGGCCCTTGGTGCCCGTCCGCGACTGCGTCTGTGATGGCGCCTGCGACTGCGCCTGCGACTGTGTCTGCGCCATCAAGTCGCTCTTCTTGCGGTACATGGAGCTCACGACGCGCAGCAGGCCATCCACGCGCTTGCTCCGCGACTCCCGCTCGTGGCGGTGCTTGATGCGCCGGTACCACCGCAGGCTTTGAAAGATGCACCCGATTATGCAGAAGGCGATGATGAGGCCGATGATGAACCACACATACCAGAAGCTACGCGACCAGCTCCTCACGGTGGGCATGTCATACCACATCTTGTTCTGATCTACCGCAGGCTCCATGCACAGCTTACCATACGACGTGATGGGGTACTCCTGTTGCCCCACGTAGGGGTCACAGTCAGGTATGGTAGCCATGGCGGGCAACGAGGTGTTTGTGCGTGCACGTGCGCGCGTACGTCAGCCTGTGTGTGTCCCCCTTGTGCCTATCGGCGTGTCTGTGTGTGTCTCTGTCGTAATAATAAAAAAAGAGAACCAGAGAAGCAAAGGAGATGTCAGGCAACAGAGCAGCGGAGCACGTCTCTGTGTACGTGTAGGTGTGTATGTGTGTGTACGTGTGTACGTGTGTGTGTGTGTGTGTGTGTGTGTGTGTGTATGTGTGTGTGCAGGACAGACTCATGGAGATGCAGACAGTGCAGAAATGAGCAGATGGAGGTTGTGAGAGCTGTGGACATGTCTGCCTGTGCGCGTGTCTGTGTGGATGTGACTTCTCTTCTTCGTTTTCTTTTCCGTTGTTGTTGTTGTTGTTGGGAAGAGAGGAAAGCGGGGGGAACACGTGAGCGGAGTCCACTGCTGTCTCCCCCCCCCACACACACACACACACACACAGACATCAGCCTCTATATGTAATCGTGTGTGTATTTTGTGTGTGATACAGCAGCGGCAACGCATCCGCTACAAAAAGTGCATCTACAAAAAGGGGATTAAAAAAAAACAAAAAAAAAAGATGGAGCCGCCGTACTCGGGTCTGCTGAGGCACGGCCCAAGAGCACCGGTGGTCTGCGCACGACCGTGCAAGTGCGAAGGAGAAAGGCGAGGGAGTGACACACACACACACACACACACACACCTCAGCAGCAGGAAGGAGGAGGGAGGAGGGAAGGGCAACAGAGTTCATACAACAACCACCACAACAACAAAAAGAAAAGAAAGATCTACAAAGAAACACACACACACGTACACACAAACACACACGTGCACAGCTGGCACCGAGTTCAGATGCACACCACTGCGCGCACTGCTGTGTGCGCATATGCGTGTGTGTGTGTGTGTGTGTGCGTAGCACCATGAGAAGAAAGGCAACAGGAAAGAGGTGGAGGGTTGAGGGGGGAACACTGTTGTTCACCGACGCTGACGTCGGTCAGCGCCGTCTCCTCCCCCACCGAGTGCACCACCGTCGCCACATCCACCGCTGGCGGTAGACCGGGAAGACGTGGAAGTCTGTCCGCAGCTGCGCTGCCGGCACCGCGGCGTCGCTGCTGTCGACTCGTGCCGGCACTGGCGATGCACCCGCCACCGCACACCGCCGCCGCAGCTCCACCAACGACGCGGCGAACAGCTGCTCCAGCTCCTCCGTCGGCACAGCGAGCAGGCGCAGCGCCGCCACCAGGTCCGCTGTCGCCGATGTGGGCGGTGGTGGGCGGTGGCGGCCGCGTCCACGCACTGGGGCGGTGCGGGCCCTCAGCGCCGCCGCCACCGCCGGCATGGGTGCTGTGTTGGAGCAGTTCGGGAGAACGAGGTGGACGTGCTGATGGGTCGACACGTCCCAGACAGAGAAGAAGAAGGCGTCGGGGACAAAGAGCGACGGCGCGGGGGTCGCGTGGCCCCGCGTGCCACCGGTGCGGCGTGTGCGGTGCCGTGATGTCCCGGCGGAGGCGGCGGAGCCAGAGGCGTTGCGATAGAGCGGCCCGACAGCGATGGCGACCTGCCGCTCGCGCGTACGACACGCACGACGGCTCCACCACCGCCACCAGCAGCCTCCCCATGCGGTGGTGGGAGGGCGGTCGTCGGCCGCACCGTCAACCCCACACGAGGAGTGGCGCCACGCCGAGCATGCCGCGTCTGCATCCGCGAGAAGGCGGGCAACGATCTGCCCGTGATCCGCGCGCACACGACGCGAGACACCGTCGCCTGTTGCCACGCACGACGCCACGCACGACGCGGGGGTGTCTGGAGGTGAAAGTGGGCCGCACTGCCGCCGCCGCCGCCCACGTCGACGCTGCCGCTGCTGCTGCTGTTGGTGCAGTGTGGCTGTCGTCGATGAGGTGGCGGCGGCTGCGCGCCTGCGCGTCGTGCGCGCCGTCTCGGTCGGCGTGCTCTCCGCTGATGTGTGCGCGCTGTCGGCGCGCTGGCGCTGTGGCGCCGGTGGTGTCTGTCGCACGTAGGCTCGCACGGCAGATTCCAGCCACCGCCACACGCCGCGGTTGATGTGGCGGTGCTGGAGTTGCACATTCGACAGCAGCGAGGCCTCGACAGCCGCCTGCGCGGTCGTGGCGACCGAGGCGTGCGGTGCGAGGTGCCCGCGGTCGTGCCACTGCGCCACCAGCTGTGACGGGGTCCGACGCAGCGCGCGGGGGAGCGAGGGGTCGGCGAGGAAGGCAACGCTGCGGCGGTGCCGCCGGGCGCGCTCGACGCCGTCGCGGGTGAGGTAGTATCCGCACCAGACGGACAGGCGCGCGACGGGGTCGTAGAGCAGCGTGAAGCTGTGGCGTGGCAGACACAGCAGTGGCGCGACCTCGCCGCCGGTGCCGTGGCCGGCGACGAAGACGTCTACGGGGTACTGCGGCATCGGCTTCCACGGTGTCACCTGCGGCCCAGCGAGCCGCGCTGCCGCGGCGGCGAAGGAGAAGAAGCTGGCCGCCCCGTGCGTGTGCGAGAGGCGAGGATGCAACTTGTGTGTGCCCCACCGGACCTCCTCCGTGGTGCAGCGGCGCGTGTTGCAGCCTGGTGAGTAGAGCCTCAACAGCGTCGGCATCGAGACACGCCGTGGCAGCCAGCGGTGGCCGACGCACGCCGCCATCCACTCCGACACACAGCCGCGGTCGACGCGCCACATCGCTGCGGGCCGGCCGACGTCTGTGCGCGTGTGTGGAGAGGGGAGCAGCCACATCGAGTTCCGGCACGCCGCCTCGCGCCGCGCGTAGCACCGAGCGGTGCGGCGGTGCAGCCAGGAGGTGAGTCGCAGGCCTACAACCACGCCACACGTGCCGGCTGCTGCCACCGTTGCACAGGTCCACCACAGCAGCCACAGCAGCTCTTGACGCGGCGGCGCGTGCAGCTCTCGCGATGGCGAGGACGACGCTGTCCGCGCAGGTGCAGCGGGTGTGTCTGCAGGGTACACCGGTGGGACGGTGGAGCGTGCGCGCTTGTTGAGGAGGCGACGGCGCGCCTGGGTCCACCACGGCAGCGCGGACATGGAGAGCGACGCGTGCCCACCGTCGCCGCTGTCGGCCGCCGTGACCAACGACGGTGGCGACTCGTGTGTCATCGCTGCAGCAGGCGTGAGTATGGGAAGAGAAGGAGAACGAGAGACGGAGAGGTGGTGGTGGAGGAGGCGGCGCGTGACGTTACGGGACTATCGGCACCATCATACGGCGAGTGAGCACACCGTTCATCCAATTCACACATACACGCACACATGCACACACGCACACAAACGCGCGCGTGTGGAGAGGTGGTTCTGCGGACAGGCGAGGGCAGCTGTGCTTCAGCATGGCAGAGCGTGTGTATGTTCATGTAGACGAGGGTATGAAAGATGAGTCAATCAACGGATGACGAGAGACAGAGAAAGGCAGACAAGACAACTCACACACACACACACTCAGAGACAAACGCACACAGATTGTCGCAGACACACCAGTGCACACGTACACACACAAAAAAAAAAAGAGGCAAAAGAGGGAGGGAGGGCACAGAGAGAGAGAGAGCGATTCACACGAGAGAGCCCAGCACCAGTCACACCCGTGAATGCGCCGCGCTCCATCCGTGGCGTCGTCTCCAGCGCATTGCACGGATGCCGCAGCCGCAGGCAGCTCCATCACCATCACTCACGTCTTTTTGCACACGCGCTACACGTACAGGCTCGCACCACGTACCCGCCCTCCACACACACACACACACACATTCTACATGTGCAAGGTGTGGAGGTGGAGGGCGGGTGCGCTCGCACAAACACCTGAGCAGCGCGAGGCCGCCCACAACAGCAAAAAAAAAAAAATGAAAAGAATCATGCGAATGATCTGAGTAGGAGAGAGAGGTGCACATGGAGAGAGAGAGGAGCGTACGTCTAACACCGCAACGCATAAGTGATCGATAGCAGGGGGGGGGGTAAAGTGGATGGATGCGTGAGTGCGAGGGGAAGTAGAAACTGGGAGGTTCAGAACACACATGTACACACACATGTACACACACGCACACCAAGCACAGACAAGACAAAAAAAAAAAAAAACAACAACAACAGAGCAACATCTCGATCTCTGAAGAGGAAAATAAAGAGGAGAAGGAGAGCGCCACAGACACCTCTCTCTCCCCCGACACACAGACGCACACACTGACACACACACATACACACACACTGACACACAATGACACACACACACACACACACACACACACACAGAGATACACCACGAAACATGAAACAGCCGCCACGGAGCCATGGCGGCAGGATCATACCTTGTCGTACTCGCGGTTCATGCACGCCCACGTGTAAACACACATGTAGTGGCGCTCATCTGTGTGTGTGTGTGTGTGTATGTCCCCATCACATGGGATGCAAAGTGGAAGGACAGTAAACGTTTTTTTTTTTTTTTCGCACCGTCTTCACGCATCAGCAGGCAATGTGCCAGGGACAAAAAGAAAAAAAAAAATAAATAAAATAAACAACGACAACAACACAAGCAAACAGATACACACACCAACGAAGTAGCACAAACAAAAAAAAAAGAAGAAGAACATTGATAGCAAATCGCTGACAGATGTGACACACTCACAATAGTAAAAAAAGAAAAAAAGAAAAAAAAACATGAAGGCTGAAATGAGACAACTAAACACACACAGACGCACACAGCACTGGAGAGGAAGTGGAAGGAGGAGACAGAGAGAGAGGGAGGGAGGGAGTGAGGGAGGTGTCGCCGCTGCACGCCGGTGTCCGACTTGCTACCATCACCCGCTCACATTCATCCTCCACCCACTCACCCCCCCCCTCTACTCTCCTCTACTCACGCGCTCTCAAAAGAGCGCCATCGTGTGGCGCCTCCGACTCCTTGCATGGAGAGCGATGACGTCACCATCACCTCTTATGCGTGCCTGCGCTCAGCCTCGTCAGAGCTGGAGGCGCTGTCGCTGTGCCAGCCGAACGCCTCGCCACGACCCACGCTCTCCTCGCGACGCTGCCGACTCGCAGACTTCACCTCTGCCTCTGCCTTCCTGTCGGACGAGATTTGATACGAGTTGCTCATCATGCGCAGCATGCCGTCCACACGCTTGTCGCGCAGCTCCCGTTCATGCCGGTTGCGGATGCGGCGATGCCAGCGTGTGCACTGGAAGCCGATGCCGGCCACGACGAGCAGCACCACGAGAACAAAGACAAAGAAGACGAACCAGTTCTTCTTAGCCCAGTAGGACGCCGGTGGCAGTTTGTAGTAGAAGAAGTTCTGCCGCTCGGACGGCACCAGGCAGATGCTGCCGTACGTCATCACCGGCATCGTGCTACCGGTGCACTCGGAGAAGGTGTACTTGGAGTCACCCATGTTTTTTTTTTTTTTTGTGTGTGTGTGGGATGAACGATGCAGCGGAGGATAACCTTCGAAAAGAAAGAGGAAACACGTGCAGGTGTGGATCCGGGGTGTGTATGGCGCGATACTGTCTCTCCAGCGACGTGCGTGTCTGTCTGTCTGTCTGTGTGTGTGTGTGTGTGTGTGTGTGTGTGTGTGTGTGTGTATTTGTGTGTGGAGGAGGAGGGGAGGAGGAGTTGTATGTGGCGTGACGCGAGGACAGGGCGCCGGTGATGGACGCACGACCGATGCCGTGCGAGATACGAAACACGAGACATGTGACTCACAGACGCACACACACACGCACACTTGGGTCCATTCCACCTACGCATGCCTCCAGGAGGGGGAAGGAGAGGTGTCGCAGCCGTTGTCCGTGCTGCGTCCCGCTCTCTTCATGACGTGCGTCGGTATGCATGCGTGGAAGCAGCAGAGCGTGTGTGTGTGTCTGTCAATACGAGCCGCCGGCGCAGCAGCAGCAGCAGTGGCAGTGGCGGCTGCCCGTCGCTGGACACACACACGCACACACACTTGCACGAAGAGTCCAGGACGGGTTGAGAAGGGAAAGGAGTAGTGGAGGAGATGAAGGCGCACCACACACCACCAGCACAGACACGTTCACCCCTCACCACCCCCTCTCTCTGCACCGACATGGTACTCTCCACTCAGATTAAACGACTTAGCTTCTTGACCCACACAAAAAGAGAGAGGGGAGAGAGACAGCGAGACGGAGCAGGCAGTCATGGACAGTCTCACGCTGCTGCGCTCGGCGGCGCCTTGGACTCGAGCGCCTGCTGCTTGCCTCGCTCTATTGCTGCGGCGAGGTCGCCCATGCCAGCACCGGAGGCGGCGGACACGGCCGCGTAGGGCAGGTCCTCGTAAAACTCGTGCAGGAAGAGCGACATGGACTGCACCAACGAGCTGGTGTAGCTGTTGCCGGTACTCGTGGGCAGCATCGTGTCCGCGCCGAGCGCCGCGGCCCCGATGCGTGTGCCCTCGCCGCGCTCCTCGTCGCCGTCGCCAAGCGCGGTGACGTGGCGACGCTGGTGTGGGTTCGCCACCGCGTCGTCCAGCGCGTCGCTGTCACGCATCCACGCGACCACGGCGTCGGCCGACACCACGTCGGTCTTGTTGAAGACGACGACCAGCGGCACCTGCTGCTTCAGCATGATGCCGCTGGAGTAGAGCATCGTGGACACAAACGTGTGTGGACTGCTGACGCAGCGCACCGTGTCGGCGACGAAGAGCAGCACCGTCGGCAGCGCCGCACCGAAGGACTCGGCAATCAGCTGCCCGGAGGCAGACCACGTGAACACCTCGATCTGCCCCGGCGTGTCCACGACGATCCAGTCGAGCGTGTCCTTCCGTGACTCCAGCAGCGACACCACCTGATGGATCTTGGTCGCGAAGAGGTTGAGCGATGTCATGATGGCGCCGTTGGGGCCGAGGCGGTAGTTCTTCATCACCTCACTGTACTGCACGCTGTCGCGGATGTCGATGTTCACGTGGAATGGCGTGTGGGTCACGGCAGGGTCGAGGTTGATGAAGTAGCTGCGCAGGCCGTTGGCGTGGGCGTAGTGCTGCATGCGGTGCACCAGCGTTGTCTTCCCCGTCCCCGCCATACCCACCACGAGGATCACCACTGGTGTCCGCGTTGCCGAGGCGGCCGCCGCGGGCGGGGAGGCTGAAGGGGTGGATGTGGAGGGAGAGGAGGGGGAGGGCATGTCCGCCATGGTTGCTGATACAAAAGAAGAGGGAGTGCGTGTGTTGTGTGTGTGTGTGTGCAGGGCAGCTGTTGTGGCAGTTTCTTAAATGCGCAGAAGCAAAAGGGAAAAAAAAAGGGGGGGGAGGCGATGGAGATGAAAGATGTGTATGAAAGATGTGTGACTGTGTGTGGGTAGGCGAGTGTGGGAGAGTGAGTGAGAGAGAGGCGCGGCGACGTCCGTCAGACACGCGCTCTCTTCCTCTCTTCTCCCCTCCCCCCCCCCCGCCTCGCTGAGCAACACCGAATGAGTGTGTCCAACATCTGGCAGTGGAGAGGCGTCCTTGCGTGTGTGTGTGTGTGTATGCGTGTGTGTGTATGTGTAAGTTAGTGAACGCTCATCCTCGCGCTTGAGGCTCTGTGGCTGAGACAGCCAGGACTCTCACAACACGGTGCGACTGACGCCACACACACACACACACACTCATGCACACTCATGCACACAGGGGTGCAGACGCAGAGACGCATATGTGTGTGTGTGTGTGGGGTTATCACGTCTACGTGGCGTGTGCCATGACAGCGCCGAGGTGGCCCATGGCGGCGGCGTACTCGCGCTCGCTCAGGCAGGACAGGCGCAGGAGCGCCGTGCGCAGCCGGGACAGACGACTCGCCACGCACAGCAGGTCCCCCTTCATCGGCAGCTGCACATGCACCAGCACCGCCGACACGGCCGCCGCCAGCTGTGCAGCAGCGGCGAAGAGGACCAGCAGCGGCGACGACGACAACGACGCGGCCTCGCTGTGTCCGCGGTGACGTGTGTGGGACGTGTCCATGGAGCCGGGGGAGACACCATCCACATCCTCCGGCAACTCGACGCCTCGCCCGCTCCCGGGCCGCAACGGCGGAGGCGACGACGGCAGAGGCAACTCACTGCACAGGTGGCACACGGCGTAGAGCAGCTGGTAGTGCAGCTGCCACGTGTGCGACTGCGCCGGCGACGATGGCGAGTCAGGTGGTGCGTCGTCGCGCCGCCCCGAGGAGGGCGAGGATGGCTGCATCAGCGGCGGTGGTCTGCCCGCCACCGCGCCGGCGAGGCTGCCAGGAGAGGCAACCGCGTCTGTCCCGTCGCGCTGCAGCGCTGCACTGTCGTCGCCCGCCGCCACCGCCGCGGAGTAGCGCACGTCCTGCAGATGCGGCTGCAGGGCAGCGGGCGGGCTCGCGTAGAGGGCCAACATGAGGCGGAGCAGCTCGAGGCACGTCGCCTGAGACACCATCGACGCCGGTGAGTGTGTGGCGATGCCGTGCAACGCGTCGCCGACGGCGCGCACGACGGCATCCACCAGCGCGTCGAGTATGGTGCGCATGGTCTCGCCCGTTGCCGTCACGAGGCGGTCCTTGAGTTGCGCCGTGCGGCGCTGCTCTTGCCGCTGCTGCTGCTGTTGCTTCCCCGCCTCGCAGCCCCCGATAGGAGCGTCGTCGTCGCGCGTGTCTGTGTCCGCCTCCGCTGCCTCCGGTGCGGTCGAGAGCAGCGCCCACGCCGGATGGCGCAGCCACCACTCCACGTACCCCCACAACGACGCCTCGCCAGGCCACTGCTGGAGCACCTCGCACCACTGCCGCGTGAGCCCGCGCAGCTGATCGGACAGCGGGTCCGGGGAAGCACCGGCCGGGCTGAGCGACGGTGAGCTGCGGCTCAGCCCGGCCGACTGCACCGCCACCACCGCCACCGCCGCCGCCACATCTGCCTCCAGCTGCGCCACCCGGCCAAAGATGCGGAGCAGCGCCGTCCGCAGCGTACACGGCGGCGGCGGAGGCGCCGCCACGACTGTTGCGGGCGTCGGTGCCGACACCAGCGGCAGGGCGAGACGCGCCGACCGCGGCACCACGCTGGGCGGCCCAGCGACCGCATCAGCGGCGTCGGCATCCCGCCGCAGCTGCACTGCAAGGCCGCGCGACATGGCACGCGAGAGCCACGGCAGCGCCCACGGCGGTGGTGACGCGCGACGCGCCGCCGGAGCCGCGCCGTGGGGCGGCGCCGCCGGCGCGTGGCCGGCCGCGATGGAGTCGAGCAGCGGCCCGAACGGCGACGGTGCAGCGGGGCGCCGTGGTGCGACTGCACTGACGCCGCCGACACTGCCGGCGACGGGCGCCATCAACGGTGGCTGCGGCGAGGCAAAGACGGTGGAGGAGGAGGACGATGCCGACGGCGACGTCACCCACTGGGCGGACACAGCTGCGATGGCGGCTCCGCTGTGATCCTGGCCGCCGGCGTGGTACTGGTCGAGTCGAACGCCGGCCGCGCTCACCGAGCGCTCCAGCCGGCGCCGGCGCCGCGAGCCAGAGGGCAGCACGACGTCACAGTGCGTGGCCACCACCTCGTCGTGGGTGCCGCGCCACGACGCCGCCACGGATGTTCGGCGCAGGCGATACCCACGAACAACTCGCACGGCGTGAGCAGTCCCGCCGGCGACAACAGCCTCGTCGCCGGCGCAGCCGCTGGCGTGCAGCTCCGCCGCACGACGCACGCGCTCCTCCAACGCGTCCACAGTCATGTCTGCTGCGGGTGCGACATCGCCGCCGGAGGCAGAGGAGACGGAGAACACACCGTCCACCTCGCCGCCGTGGCGCTGGTGGCCGCTGCACAGCGCCGGCGACGACGCGAGGCTGTGTGTGTAGAGCGAGGTCGGTAGGCCAAAGAGGCGCTGCACCGGCACTGCAGTGGAGGTGAGAGCGTGAGAGGCCGGGCTGCTCGGAGACGCGGGCTGCCGTGGAAACCGAGACAGTCGCTCCACCCCGCGCGGCATGTGCGCGATGCCCAGCGCGGCGGACGAGAGCGCCGTCTCCGCGGGCCGCGACGGCGTCGAGGCTCTTGCTGCTGCTGCTGCTGTTGCTGTTGCTGCGATGACTGCAGTGACCGCGTTTTGCTGGCGCGCCGATGCGAGTCGGCGGTTGACACTTGCGTCAGTGGCGGAGGCGGCGGCGCTGCCGCGTGTGGCCGAGTCACCACCACAGCGTGGCGTGTCGGCGGTGTCGGCGCCACGCGTTGCGGCAGCGGGGACGTCAGCGTGGCTGCCTGCCGTCACACTCACGGCCTCCATGGAGATCGTGGACGTTGGCGGAGCAGCAGCAGGAGAGCCTTTCTCTCTCTCGGAGTGGAGAAGTGCGTGTAGGGGAGAACAAAGTGAAGAGTGGTGAGAGAAGAAGAACAACGATAACGCAACAGTGACACACACTCGCACACACAAAGACACAAACACACAGACACACAGAGACACACGTGAGGCGGGCAAGAGAATCTTCTATGGTAACAAAAAAACAAAAAAAAAAGAGAAAGAGAGCGGCGGAGGGTGTGCCTGTGAGCTTGTGTGTGTGTTTGTATGTGGTGAATGTGTGTGTGTGTGTGTACGGGGGACACAGAGCTGTCGAGGTGGCGGCGTCGATGGCGCCACGTTCCGCTGTGCAGACCCACCCACACACACACACACACACCCCTGGCGTAGCGCACACCTCGCCTCACTCTATGTGAGTGTATGAGTGTATGTGTGTGTGTGGGCGTGTGTGTCCGGGAGGAGAAGGGAAGAGGTGTGGGGAAGGGCCGTTGCTGATGTGTGGCGCGTGTGTACACACGCATGTAGTGGCGCGGATGTTACGAGGGCGAGGTGGAGTAGATGGAGGAGGAGAGGGGAAGGGGTAGGTGCGGCCGTGTGTTGGACGGCTGGGGCAGCGGTGGTGGAAGGCGTGGAGGGCCGTCCGCTCCTTCTCACGGTTTTTTTTTTCTCCCGCTCGCACCTACGCTGTGAAGGGGCTTGCGTATGGCAATGATCGACGCACGCTCACAGACACCGATGCAGACAGACTGAGCTGCAGCACACAGACACGCAGATACTCGCCAAGATGCACACGAGACACGACACCAAAAGTTGGGTGTGTGTGTGGAGGGAGCAGCACCACAGGTACACCGCTTCTCTCTCTCTCTATCTCGTCATCTTCTGCATTTCTTTTTTTGTTGTTGTTGTTCCCCGTCGTCGCGGCTCACCAGCCTTGGGGGAACATCGCCTTGAAGCGGCGCACAAAGAACTTCTGCCTCGGCCCACCGACATCGGAGCCGTACTGCCCACGCGCACGCCACACATCACGCGAGTGCGTCAGAGGCTGCTGACCTATCTTGCTGTGGTAGTCGGGGTGCACGTGGTAGTAGGTGGACTTGAACTCTGTCACCTCCTCCGTCTTGCGGCGGATGTCGCCCACCTGGTTGAAGCGGTGCATCTCAGCGGCCCTCTTGCGGTCCCGCTCCTCCGAGAAGTGCATCATCCCTTTTGTTACCTCGTCGCGTGAGTGGAACCAGTGCATGTTCTCTGCGTAGGTGTGAATCGACTTGGCCCGCTCCCAGCCGAGGAGGAGTCGGTAGTCGACGTCCTTCTCACACAGCTGCTCGTTGTTGGGGTCGCGGAAGGTGCTGCGCACCTCCTCCGTGACCACGTCGCGGCGTGAGCGCATGGGAAAGGCGTGTGCGCCCTTGAGAAGACTGCGGTAGAGACGCAGCTTCTCTTGATGGCGGTAGGATAGAGATGCCGCGCCAGCCTCCGCCGCGCCGGCAGCAGCAGCGGCACCGCGCTGCACCACTGTCGAGGTGTGCAGCATCGGAGAGGCAATATGTAAAGCGGAGGAAGGGTGTGTGTGTGTGTGTGTGTGTGTGGACACCGCGGAGAGCGATGCGAGTCGCTGGTCGTGGTGTACTTTATGCGTGTCCTGCAGACGGGAGGAACAGCACTTGCCACCACAAGCGAAACAACAACAAGACGAAGAAGAGAAGCAATCCAACAGCAGCAACGAAGGCGAGTTGTATGTATGTGTGTGTGGAGAAGAGGAGTGATATAGTGGGGGGGGGGGAGTGTAGCGCACATTCACCATACCCAGGAACGGAGAGCAGCGAGGAGAGGGAAGCGGCGCTGAGCACACACACACACACACACAGACATACAGACACGCATGCAATCATACCTGCAGCACAGTGGTGAGAGGTCGCGTATGCGCGTGCGTGTGGGCGACAGTCACGACGGTGCAACATGTGCTTTGATGCACCTCTCACGTTTTCTTTTGTTTTTCTACCTTGCCCTTCCTTCGGTTCAGATTGGTGGTGTTGTTGTTGTTAACGACGTGTAGGCTACGGTGAGACGACAGAGACAGAGAGAGAGAGAGATGCAGGTATGAACAGAGAAGGAGGGGAGGGAAGGGGAGGAAGAAGGACAGTTGGCTGCAGTAGTGGTGGTGGTGGTGAGCGGCAGAGACGGATGTGTCGTTCAGCTCACCTGCCCCTCCTCCCACCACTCACTCCCCTTCCCTCTCCTCCTCCTCATCCTCTTCGCTGTACTCCGTCACACCCGTGTTGGCGGCAAGCGGACGGCGAACGACGGCGAGCAAGAAACAACAAACAAAAAAAAAGCAAACAGGAGTGAAGGTAGACGAGCACCTCCACCCACGTAGACACAGACACACACACACACACACATACACACAAAGACAGAGAGAAAAAAAAAAAAACGAGAGAGAGAGAGATCAGCGCAGACTCTCTGACCCCTCAGACATCACTGCTCCACCTCCACAGGTATCCGACAGTGGCACGCAAACACATACACATACACATACACGGTCGAGACGGGCGGGCGGAGGCGGTGGAGTTGAGGAGGTGCACGAGGCGGTGGAGAAGGAGGAGGACGAGAAGAAGGGGCGCCTTTTGCAGCCTGCCGATGTGGTTGACGCCTGTACTCATGGCGATGCCCGTGTCTCTGTGAATGTGTGCTTCTGTGTGTGTGTGTGTGTGTGAGTCTGTCTACCTCTGTGGGTCTGTGTGTGTGTCTGTGTGTCTGTGTGGGTGTGTGTGCGTTCCTGTGGGTCGGTGAGGAAGACATGAGTCGCACGTCTACGTAAACACAGACACACAACCAGGCACGCAGAGGCAGACAGGCTCACTCAGAGAGAGGTTGGGTGGAAAGAAGGGGGGGGGGAAGGGGGCCGGGCAGGCGGGCGGGCATGGACAGAGGCAGTGGCGACACGCAAGATGAAAACAAAAGCAAATCGCAAAGGGGAGAGAGTGAGAGAGGGAAGGAAAGAAGGAAAGGGAGGGGGAAGGACTACAATCCATCACAGAGAAGCGCAAACGCACACATACGAACAGAACATCACTCAGAGAGCCAAAGAAAAAAAAAAAGGACAAGCGGAGGTGCGCGTCTGCACCAGTCCATGACAGACGGACAGACGCGCAAAGAAGAGTGACACATCAGAGAGAGAGAGAGAGAGCAAAAGGAAAAAAAAAAGTGTGGCAGACACACACATACTCACAAATGTTGATAGACAGAGACACATTGCAGAAACACACAAACACAAACACAAACACAAACACGCACACTCGATGAGAAAAAAAAAAGGAGGAGAGAAGAAGTGACGATCGCCGAGGCCACCGCCACTTCAGTTTCCAAGAAAAGCAAGGAAGAGAGCAGCACGTGCCTATAATATGCACAAACACACAAGCGCACGTGCACAAGAACAACAACAACAAAAAAAAAACTGGGGCGACACAGATATACACACACCCACAGCAACATACACGCACGCAAACCCAAAGAAAGGACAGGGACAGGGACACGGACAGGGACAGGGGAAGAAAGCGAGAGCATGTCAGCTGTGTGCTACCTCTGCAGCATCTCAACAGTAAAACCCCGTCTCGGTTCTCTCCTACAGTGAGGCCTCCCGTAGTCATGGAGGTGTGTATGTGCGTTCGTTCATATGTGCGTGTGTGTGTGTGTGTCTGTCTGTGAAGGTGTGGATACATGGACATACATGCACACAAGCGTAAAGGGGGAGAGCGACACGCACATACACGCATGCACACACACACACACACACATACACACCCAGAAGGAAATCGAAACACACGCGAAGGAAGAAATGAAAACAGACAGCGCAGTGAGAACACACACACACACACACACAATTCAAAAAACCGAGTTAGCTCATCCAGAAGAAGAAAAAAAGCAAACAACCTCCGTGAACAACAACGCACTGCTGCACACGCGCACGATGAAAGGAAAGGTGGACCACGGCCACCGAGCTGCATACATAGATGGTAGTGGGTGTTCTTTTTTTTTTTCTTTGTTTTTTTTTGTGCGGAGGGAGAGAAGACGTGCGCGGACACGGGGGGCGGGGGCGAGGGGAGACAGAGAGAGAGAGGCAGAGACGTTCAAAGTGTGAAGGCGGTGGTGAAGCGTCAAACGTTGCGGTGTGTTGATCAGGTGTGAAGAGGGGGAAGCAACATCACAGACACAGACCCAAAGAGAGAGAGGGCTCTTGGAGTGAATCCAACACGCCCTGCTTCTCCTACGGGTCCACTCTCCACTCCTTCCTCCACACACACTCTCACTCTCACTCTCACTCTAACTCTTTCTCTCTCGCCCTTCCCCCCTCAAACGCTGCTTCTCCAGAGCCGAAGAGCCACCACAGCTCGCCTCGGCGTGCTGCTTGGATGCACGTCGGAGATGGGCGGTCGACCAGCCACAGAGAAGGATCGTGGGAGAGAGGGAAAGGAGGGAGGGGAGAGAGAGAGAGAGTAGACGCACACTCACACACACACAGCATCACGAGCTCACCCCAGACAACCACACCAATAGGAAGAGAAAGAGAGGAGGAGGAGGAATGGAGCTCAAAAAAAAAAAAAAGAACATGAGCAGGTATGCCAGAGAGAGCGAGAAAGAAGAAGAAAAGCTGATGCCACCACCACCATCACACATACACACACAGACGGACAGTCGGAGAGAGATACACATACACCCACACACGCGAGTCATCTTTGTTGTGCTGGTGTCGCGACAACTGTCCAACCTGAGTCAGCCACCCACCCACACCTTCCACCTTCCTGCTCACCACGTGATGAGAAGAAAGGAAGCGTGTGGGTGGGGAGAAGCTGAGGGGAAGGGACGAGGAAGAAGAGGAGATGGTGATGGTGATGATGGTGGTGGGAGTCAGAGAAACAAACAAAAACAAAACAAAAAAGAAGACAGAGCATGCCACTACAGAGAGGGAGAGAGAGAGGGAGGCGGCGATCACGCGCACGTGAGGAAGAGGGAGACCAGAGGACTCACGTGGTGTCTCTCACTTCCGTCGCCTCACACACAGAGAGAGAGAGACAGACCCATGCGCGCGCACACAGAGAGAGTAGCGAGGGGAGGAGGGAGAGAAGGGGGAGAAGCGAGAGAGACAGTGCACATCAGCGCCTTTACACCCACTCCTTCTCTCTCTTTCTCTTGCCCTGGCCTACATCCAGTTGTTGTTCATGCGGCTGCCGTCGTCGCCCTGGCCGTTGCCGGCCTGGCTGTTCACGCCGCTGCGGTTAGCGTACTGGCTGGCGGGGCGGCTGAGCTGGGTGTTGTTGGGCTGGTACATGCTCACCTGCTTCTTCGGGTAGAACTGCTGATCGCCGTTCTTGCTCACGCTCGCGCCGTCGTCCTCGCGGAGGTTGCCGGAGCGCTGGCTGCCGCCGGCGCTGCCGCCGTCGTCGCCGCTGCCGTCGTCAGAGCCGCGGCGGCTATCGTGTTGGACAAAGGAGCGAGTGGAAACGAAGGACTTGGTGCGGGTCGCCTGCTGCGTCTCCTCCTGCGCCCACTCCGGCGCGTCCTCCGGCGGCTCGTCCATGTCCTCGTGGTCCTGGCAGCACGCCGTGACGATGAAGGCGACGAGGCAGAGCACGAGGAGGATGACGAAGAAGATGACCCACCAGCGGTTCTGCAGGTCGCTCGAGGTGTTCTGGCTTTCATACATCATTCGGCTTGGCCCCTGGGTCTGGCACACGGCCCAGAACTTGGACATGGTTGCCGCCTTCGCGGTGGGGTTGAAGCGGCTGGTGTTGTAGATGGTGCTGAAGAGGAAGCTCGCGTAGCTGTAGCCGCCCGAGTTCTCGTTGTCTGACCAGGAGGAGGCGTCGCCGTTGCCGACGCTGAGGAGCTCCTGACCGAACATGGCGCTGGGGCGGTTCTGCGAGGTCTTGGGTGTGGTGTGGTTGAACCAGGTGGGGAAGTTGCCCTGGGGGCCGTACACGGTCACCACGCTCGTGGAGGGATCGGCGTAGTAGTTGCCCACGTAGAAGGTGACACCAACATGAGAGACGTAGAGGGGCAGCGCGGGGTTGTCGTCCGTCTCCGTCCAGCGGCCCTGGTTCCACCGCCAGTAGCAGCCGAAGGACGCACCGCCGGGGGTGCCGGGGACCTGCTGCGACAGCGGCGGTGGGCAGCTCGGGGGCGGGTTGTCGTGTGTGCTGGCGCCGAGGTACGCGTACCACTCCGTGCCCGCGCCGGCGCCGCGCACTGCCTGGATCACCGCCGTGTGCGCCGCGGCCGTCGGCTCGCCGGCGATGTAGCCGCCACCCTCCTGACAGACGAGTCGGCTCTCCACCTTGTTGCCGCTCGTATCCACGCGCGCGAAGGTGTTCACCACGGGCACATAGGCGAACCCGCGCGCCTGCTCGACACCGTGGCTGAGCAGCAGCACCACCAGTGCCGCGACAGAGAGCAGCGCGCCATGACGGCGGCGCTGCCCATCAAGGCGGTTGGATGACGGATGCCCGTCGACAAGGCCTTGCACTGTCATGGTCACCACTGCACTCGTCTGTGTGTGTGTGTGGGTGGGTGGGGAGATTGTGTATGCAAAGATACGCGTGGGATTAATAGAGGTGAAGAAAAGGAAGAGAGAGAGAGAGAGAGCAACACAAAAAGAGAGAAAAGAAGAGAAACAGGAGTTCAAGAAAAACGAACGGACGAGGCACTCGGACTGGAGTGGGAGTGGCATGTGTGTGTGTGTGTGTGTGCAAGCAAAAGAAAGAACGAGAGAGGCAAAGAGGAGAGTGTTGGGTTCCACAGAAGCATGTGCATGACAGAGCGGAGGCGGGGGGGGGGGCCGCCGGCGTCACCTACGAAAGTGAATAACACGCCGTGAACCACGGGGAGCGTTGAAGGTGAGGGGGAGAGGGAAGCTGACCGGGCCGAGCCCTCCACTCCCTCCCCTCACACACACACAAACATACACACACAAACATAAATACATAACCCAAGAACGCATGCACTCCTTCGTCCATGATAGGCTGAATGCACGCTCACGCGCTCCTGTCATGCACCTGTGTTCTGGGTAGAAAAAAAGAAGAGAGGAAGACATGGGCGACCCTCGCCGTCCCCTCTACTTCTTCACGGACTTTTTTTAATTGTTGATTGTGCTTCTTTTTCTTTTTCCTTTTCTTCTTTTTTTTTTTTTTTTTTAAACCGCCGCCGAAAAGAAAAAAAAAAACAAAAAACAGAAGAGGAAAACACACATCCAGAACGAAAAAAAAAAAGAAAAAAACATGAACGAAGACGTTCCGTATGCAGGACGAGTGGGACGCGAAGAAAAAAAAAAAAAAGAAAGGGGAGGCGAACGAGGCGGCGGGTGTGCAGAGGAGGAGAGGGAGGGACGGCGCACCTGTGAAGTTTGCTGAACACGCGCACTTCTTCTTTTTTTTTTTTTTTTTGGACGAGATCAAATTGTGTCCGTGTCCCTCCCTCCCCGCCTCGCCCACCACACTCACGTTCTTTGTGTCCCTCTCCCCCCCCCCACTCACTCACTCACTCACCGACCCGCTTCCCTCTTTGCGTCTCGCACCACACACACACACACACACACAACTTCTTTCTGTCAAGTAATGAAGTATGAAGAGAGAGAGAGAGACGGAGGAGGAAAAGACAGAGGAGGGAGGGTGGTGATGGGGTGAGGGGGTAGAGACGAGCAATCAAAGTGAGAAGTTGAAAAAAAAAAAAGCAACAAACAGGAAGCACCACACCCACACACATCCACAAACGTACACGCATACACACACACACACACACACACCCACGAGATCGGTCCAAGTAAAGTTCTCGTGCTTCGCTGATCCAGCGCTCCATCTCTTGCGGACGTATCTGGGTATCCCGCGCGCGTGCTGCCAGCGCCGGAAGGGTGGCGGCGGTGCGTGTTGGTGGAGAGGCGAGGAGGAAGAGAAAGGGGAGAGAGCGGGGGAGGGGAGAGAGAAGGGGGAGGGGAGCGAGTCTTGGTCGTACTCACACCCAGCGGCTTCTCTTTTCTGCCACACCGGTCTCTCCTTCTGATCAGCCTGCCTCCCAACAATGTCACCCATCTCTCTCTCTTTGTGCTCGGCGGACGAGCACGCGCACACAAGAGAACAGGAACACACACACACACACACACACACACACACGCGCGCAAGAGTCGCGCACAGCGCCGCTGTCCTCACTCACTCCGCCGTTGCTCCTTTCTCGTTTACTTGACGCTTGGCGGGGGAGGCTGAGAGAGGGTGATGGAGATGAAGAGAGGTGGAGTTGAGGGGTGGGGGAGGGAGGGGAGGAGCCAGCAAAAAAAAAAAAGGAGAAATCAAACGACGGAGAGCAAAGACAAAAGGGGCGTGTATGTTGTATACATGCATGTGTGTATGTGCGTGTCGGAGCCCTTTGGTAGTCTTCCGCCGCACACACATACACACATACACACACCCACGCACACACACCCACGCACACGCGGCACAACTGAGAGAGAGAGAGACACACATCCACACAAGAGACTCAGAAATTAACAATAAAAAAAAAAAGACAGACGGAAGAACGCACCGTTGACTGAGGAGAAGGGAGTGAAACGCGCCCTTTTTGATTGCCGACGCAGGAGTGCCAAATACACACACACACACACAAAAAGAGGAGTGACAATGTGTGTGCGTGTTCGTGTGTCTATCTCTGCGTTCCTGCGCATGTGCTGATGACGTCCTCACGAGCGTCGACACACACAACCACACACATGCACACCCATACAGTCGCTCACGCAGAGATTGACACACACACACACACACACACACACACACATACACATGCTGGGCGAGGAAGACAGAGTGAAAAGAAAAAAGAAGGCGAAGGTTGTGCCTTCATACATCACATCAAGAGAGCAGGAGAGAGGAAAGAGAGAGACCACAGAGTGGATGAGAAGAAAGTGGAGAGAGGAGGAGGAGAAGGGACGAGACCGAGCTGCGAGCCACAAGAAGAACAGGTGCGGAAGAGACGGAGAAGTTCCAATGAGCACATGGGCTTCCACATACAAGCACACTTACACACACACACACACACACACAAACGCAGAGATATACACACATGCTCTACCGTTGGTTGAAGTGGAGGCGCAGGAGTAGCATGAAGAACGATGGAGCAAACGAAAGAAGGACACAGAAAGAGAGAGAAGAAGTGTGTGTGTTCCAGCTGTCAAAGACGACGGGAGAGGAGGAAGAGGAGGAAGAGGAGGAGAGTGTGCCATCAGCGCACGTCAGGACAGCAACAAACCGAAAAAAAAAAACACACAAACACAAACAGGGGTGGGATGGGATGGGAGGGGGGGGGGGAATGTCACAGAGCGAAGGTAGTAGGGTAGGGCGGCGCTGTCCCCTCTCCCTTCCCTCCCTCTTCTCGCCCTTCTCTCTCTCTCCCATCAGATATTGGCTGCTCACAGATTCACGTTCGTCTCATCGATCTCACCGGCCTGCGGCAGCTCCACATCATCGAAAGTCTGCGATGTGGTGCGGCTACGGTTGCGGCGGGCACTGCGGCGCTTCGACGTGATGGCGCTCGGGGCCTGTGATGCCGTGTCGCCACCGGCGTCCTCGTCCTGCCCGTCGTACACCGGCACCATACGCGGGAGGGCATCCTCGCCGATGTCGGCGAAGTTGCTCTCGATCGGGTTGCCCTCGGCATCCACACAGGCGTTGCCGTCCGCGTACTGGCGACGCTCACCGTTGTTGTAGATCCCGGCCACACCCATCGCCATGTCCTCCGGGTTCATCTGCTGCTGTGGGTTGAAGCCGCGTCCGTAGCGCATCTGGCGGCGGTGCTCCTCTGCCTCTTCGGGTGTCATGTTCTGCGGGTTCGGCATCAGCGGGTGGGGCATTGCGCCACCGCGCTGCTGCTTCTCCATCGTGGCCGACTCATCGCCCACGATGTAGGCCTTGCCGACGCGCTCGCGGATCACCATTTGGAAGATGGGCTCCTCCTCCTTCGGCTTCGTTGAGGTGGCGCAGCAGTAGATGATGATCGCAATGAGGCCGGCGAGAATGATGACGGCGACGATGAGAAAGATGACCCACCAGTGCTGCTGCGGCCACGTCAAATCCTTGAAGCCGTTGACGAAGGAGGGCTGTGGCATGCGGGTGCTCACAGGAGGCCGAATGGGGTAGTACTGGTACTCACAGACGATCATGTACTTGTTCAGCGGATTGGGGTCGTTGTCGTTCGCCGTCAGCGACTCATCCATGCTGTAGAGGCCACCGGTCGGAGAGGGGCTGGCGATGCCGCCGTAGTACCCCCTCGGGTAGAAGTTGCCCGCCGAGTCCTTGCCGGGATTCCACACGACCTGCTGGTAATTGTTCTGCACTTGGGTGGGGCCGCTCGACTGCTTGTACAGGTTCAACCAGTAGGCGGTACCGGGCTCCCCGTCGAAGGTGTACAAGTCGTAGAAGCCGTACCTCCAGCGGTAGGAGCAGCTTGCACTGCTCTTCCCTGACAGGAGCGCCGGTGTGCGCTCGGCGCACGTCGTCGGGGAAAGAGATGGAGCCGCGCTAGAGCCGGCGTAGATGGTGCTGTAGGAGTCGGCACCGTTGTTGCGCATGTTGGCTGCGATCTCGTTGATCACCGACACGTACGCAGGGCTGGCCGGAACTCCACCCGCGTTGAAGCATGTGGTCTCTGTGTCGACGTAGGTGGCTGGTGTGTGCGAGGAGGCCAGCGAGGCGGAGCTGTAGGTCATGTAGCCTTTGATCTGCAGCAACAACAGACCGGGGAGCCCCTGCGCGTGCGCCACATCCGCGACGCTGCAGAGAAGGAGCCCCACAAGCAGCGCCGCCGCCGCGATCGAGGCCGACACGGACCGCATCGATGTGTGTGTGTCTGTGTCTTCAATGCGTGAGAGAGTGATAGAGGGGAGACGGGCCGAGACGGAGGCCGGGGGGGGGGAAGAGGGAGGGGAGATGGACAATGAGGGCGGCAAGAGATGGAAGAAACAGTGAGTAGTGCACCAACACACACACACACGCACGCGGACACGAAAAAAAAAAAAAAAAGAAGAAGACAAGAGAGAGGCTCAATAGGGGAGAAAAAAAAAAAAAAAGAGAGGTCACAAGCACCCAGAGACACACGCGGAGAGGGGAATGTGGTAGAGCTGTACACGATTCGGGAGTGCGTCTCCACACCTTGTCGTTGTAGTGATGGTATCGGAAGAGGAGGAGGTCGGTGCGGCGCACTTTACACACACACACACACACGCACGACACAGACACACAGCGAGACACGCAAACACACACACACCGGTGTAGTCTGAATAGAGGACAAGTGAAGAAGAAGAGCAAAAAAAAAAAAGGCAAGTAAAGAGAGAGGGAGAGAAAGAGAGAGATGCGTGGTATCAATTACCACCTGATGAGGCAAGGAGGAGGAGGAGGGCTATGTACACGGCAATCCCGTGAGCGTGTATGCGTGTGTGTCTGCTAGTGTGTGTGTGTGTGCACACACACCGAAGTATCACGGCAGTGTGAGGAGGCGGCCGTGGAGACGACGTGCAGAAGCAGCTGGGGCGGAAGGGGGGGGGGCAGGAAGAGAGAGAGGAAGAGAGAGGGGGAAGAGAGCGACTGACCACACAGGCAACTGCACACGGGAAGAGGTCCCAACTGTGTCGCAAGGGATGAGGAGGGCGAGGATGATGATGGGAGTGATGCAGGTGGCGGTGGAGTGTGTGTGAGAGAGAGAGAGGGTGCACACAAAAAGCGCGGGAGAGAGACGAGGGAGGAGTGTGAAGTATGAGAGGCAAATAGAAAAAAAAAAAGAAGGAGCGACCATGGTGCGGTGACGCACAGCCACCTTCCACACATACACACACACACACACACACACACACACGCAGGCACCACATGGTTGCACTTGGGGAGGGAAGGGACGCCGAGCACGCGGCGCTCCACTCCCGGCGCACCCCTCAGGGTGCCTCTCCACTTCTTGGGCGATGCACACTCGAACGCATTCATCCTTCTCTCTCTCCTTTGAGCGGATCGTAGAGGTGCAGAAGGAAAGGAGAAGGAAGAGGAGGAAGGGGGGCAACAGCAGTCTCCGTTCTCATGTCGAAAGCTGCATGCCCTCGACCTACCTACGCTCTCCCTCCCTGGGACTCCCTCGCTGCATTCTACATGATCTTTTTTTTTGTTTTGTTTGTTTTCCGCTTGCATCAGCGGTCGCGAACACAACAACCCAAAAAAAAAAAAAACACCTCGTATGATGGGAAAACACACGGATCAAAGCTCACGTTCATTGAGATCGGGTAACGTGTACGTGCAACACGCCGTTTCAAGCTCGTACTTACTTTTTTTTTTTTGTCGTGTGTCTTGCAGGAGAAACGGAGAAACCGCGTTCGAAGAAGGACGAGGATGAAATAGGGGAGGCAGGGATGAGGGGGGTGGGGTGGGCGACACGAGTCAACGCGTGAATGGAGTAAACAAGAAGTCCGAAAGGACTCCCAACACATCAGCAGTGTTCAGAACGACACGAATGAGCCCGGAAAGAAACACACACACACACACACACACACAAAAAAAAAAAAAAAAAA
>JAECZO010000183.1:30000-36117 GCA_019188245.1 Novymonas esmeraldas | reverse complement strand
GCGAACGCCTGCAGCACCCGCAGCGTGTGCGTCCGCTGCGCAGGCGTGCCGGCGAAGGTGGCGTGCGCGCCGGCCGCAGCGGTGCGCACAGCACGCAGCGACTCGTCCTCCGCCGCAGCGGGAGCACCCAGCCACTCCCCCACGTGCGCACTCACCGGCGGCGCCGCACACACAGCCAGCAGCAGCAGCGCCGCAGCCGCAAGCATCGCCGCCATGGTGACACGGCGCGCACACGGGGCCATCACGCGTCAGCAGCAGTGCGCAAGACCTGAACGGAGATGCACGGCGCGACGGGTGCGGGTTGAGTGGAGAAGGGCGAAGCGAGAGACAGTCGCGAGGACAGCACGGACACGGCGAAGCGAGAAATACAGAGAGAGGAGGAGAGAGCACGACGGACGGCACGAACTCGCAGACACCAAAGAAACGGCAGAAGAAGAGGGTCGGAGAGGGCACGCAGATGCAGTAGCGTAGTCTTGCACACACGTGAGCGTGCACGTGTGGACATGTGTGTTTGTGTGTGTGGGTGTGTGTATGGGGGTGTAGGGTGGGTAGCGCGGAGAGGGAGTGTGTTTATTAAGTGCACGGCGGTGGAGACGAGGGACAGTAAAGCACAGCGCGAGGTGGTGACGTTTCCAAAACAGGTTTCCCTGAACAGGTGGAGCAGATGGACGCACACCAACAGAGCTGCTGAAGGAGTCTTCCCTGGGCACTTTGAAGAGGTGGTCGTTCAGCGGAGAGCTAGTCTCGGTGGAGTGGCAGAGAGAGAGAGAGAGAGACAGAGCTGAGAGAGTCTCTCGCTGCCCTCTCTCCGCCGCAAGGCAAAACGAGGGTGGTGGTCATCGCGCAGGTTTTGTTTTTGCATAGTTTCATTTTACGCAGCTCTTTCGATGTTGTCTTTGTGACGTCTCAACTACTGTTCCATCGGGGGGGGAGAAGGGCGGACGCAGAGAGTGGGAGCGAGAGAGTGAAAAAAAAATGTGTGAGAGGTGGAGAGGCACGTGTGCGACGCGGCAGCTCGACGCTGCTGCGTGACGGAGGTAAGCAATGAGCGCTTCAACCGATCCATTCATCTGCCACTGCTCTGTGTGTGTGCGCAAGGCGAGCAGACACACACACACACACCAAACACAAACCTGAAAGAGTGAGAGAGAATGAGAGAGACTCTCACGTGTGCCACACCAACGCACAAGATGAATAAAAACAAAAAGCGAGTAAAGCAGTACACACACATGAAACAAAAGGGAGACAGAGAGAGAGACGAAAAAAAAAAAAAAAATGTCGACGGAGGAGTGCGGGATCGTTTGTTCGCCATCCGCCGAACACTGAATGAGAGACGAGGGAGGGAAGTCGACGCACAGACAAGCACGTTTGGCGCCGGAGAGGATCTCCCGCTTGCGTGTGTCTGTGTGTCTGTGTGTATTTGTGTGTGTGTGTGTGTGTGTGTTTCAAGGAGTGATACATCTAAAATGTTACCGTAGCTTCTTCCAAAAGCGCACTCCTGTCTCACGCAGCGTCGCGTACTCACAGCTCGTCAGCCGCACTCTTCTTTTGACACTCAGCAGCAGCGCTCGCCGCCCGCCAACCCACACACACACACACACACATACACACGTGTTCGCTTCATCGGCACGCGTTGGCTGTGGAGCAGTTGGCGGCCGTCAGCGCTTCATCGACATCGACGCGGTACGCTGAGCCACGCGCCACCCACGACGTCGGCACGCACCCGCAGAAGCGATTCTTGATGAGGGACACGGTGTTGAGCATCGGGGCAGACGCCCACGCGCTCGGGAGTGTGCCCGTGAGATTGTTGTGCCTCATGTTGATGGCCCGGAGGTCGTCCATCGAGCTCCACTCCGCCGGCAGGGTACCGCTCAGCGCATTCCCCTCCATCTCCACGATGCGCAGGCGTGTGGCACGGCTCCAGGACGCTGGTACCGATCCGGTGAGCATGTTGCCGTTCAAGTTCACCCACGTCACAAAGGGCAGCGAGCCCCAACTGGTTGGGACGGTACCCCTGAAGTGATTGTCGTTTAGCATCATCCACGACACCCCGCGCATGCCGGACCACTCGGGTGGCAGAGTGCCGGTGAGCGCGTTCCGGTAGAGAGAGAGGAACCGCACTTGCGACAAGACCCCCCAACTGGCTGGAAGCGTCCCGATCAAGTTCTGCTCGGCGTAGCGGATGTTGATGGATGTGAGGATTATGTTTCTGCCTCTGACACCCGCCGGCACATCTGGCAACACGCCGGCTGCCGACGTCTCGTCGAGGTAGAAGTCCACGCCGTTGAGGGTGCAGTCCACGTACGGCCAGTCGCAGAAGTTGTCGGAGGAGAGGTTCTCCAAGAGCGGGTTGACCGCGATGAAGGCACGCAGAAACTTGCGCGTGTCCACCTGCTGCACCGCGGTGTACTGGTAGTAGGTGGAGACGTCACCGAGAACACCAACCGACACGAATGGGAGCAGCAGCAGCAGCAGCAGCACCAGCGACATGCGACGCATATGCAGCGCTGCACTGGCGTGACAGTCTGTCTTTGACATTCGATAAATCGATGCAGGCTGGTAACAGAGGCACTTCACACTACCACCGCCACCTCTCTCGCGTGAATGTGTGGCTGTATGTGTGTGTGTGTGTGGCTGAGGAGCGGGTGATTTCATGAAACGTATGCTCACAAAAAAAAAAAAAAAAATGAGTCCAAAGAGGAGAGCAGAAATGAGAGATCGATGATGCATGATATCCACAGGGAGTGTCGGAGGAAGGCCGGAGGGAGGGAAGAGGGGAAAAGAAAAGAGGAGGTGCAGACGACACAGAGGGAAGCCACGTCTTCCTCTCTCTCTCTCTCTCTCGCTTGGTGAGTCTTGCGTGTGGGTTTAATATGAGTTTTTTTTTTTGTTGTTGTTGTTTTTGTTCCGCATATGACCTGACGTATGTTGGGAGTACTGAAAAAGAAAGATACAAGACGAGTCATGGATAGGGGATCCTCATCCACACACGCACATGTGTCTGTGCGTGCCTGTGTGTGTGTGTGTGTGTGTGATTGTGTGTGACCACGTCTCAGTCGTGCCGGACGTGGTGAATGAAGTTCTCTTCGATAGAACTCCTCTGCAACATACTCCCCCCCCCTCCCTCCTTCTTCGCTCCGCTCCTGCGTGGAAGAGTGCGAGACTGTGGGCGGTCTTCCGTCTTTCCACACCAGCGGAGACGGCGCTCTTTCACGTCACACACACACACACACACACACACACACACACGGCAGACGCTACCGTGTCAATGTGCGTGTCTGTGTGTCTGTGTGTGTGTGTGTGTTTGTGTTCATGGAGTGAGAGGGGAGGTGAAAGGAGAGAGAGAGAGAGAGACAGAGCTGGCAATATGTTGTTGCCTCACCAGTAAAATGAGAGGGACCTCCGGTGGAGACACAAAAGAAACGAAACGTGTCGCGGCACCGGTGGAGCATAAAAATAAAAATAAAAACGAAGAGAAACACAAACACAAACACAAACACAAACACAAACACAAACATAAACATAAACACAAACACACAAAACCACACACAGAAGATAGAGAGAAAGAGACAGAGATGACGAAAGACCCTGCCATCTCCCTGAATTAGTTGTGGTAGTGATTCTTGTGTTTTCTTTCTTTTTTTTTCTACCTTTGTATTTTCTTTTCTTTTCTTTTTTTTTGTGTGATCCGCCGCAACACGTCAACTCTCTGCAGCACACACACACACACACACACACACACACACATATATCCAAAAAAAAAAAAAACTTGAGATGAAACAGGAACACAAAAAGAACACGATTTCATACGATAACACAGTGTGTGACCAGTGAGGGTGTAAAAACACATCCTGTGCGCGCGTGAATACTAATAAAAAAGACAAGAGAAGAGCGGGCAGCAGAGATGCAATCCGCTGCACGCACACTCACACGCACACACACGCACAGTGGGAAGATACGAACCGTAAACAAAAAACAACAAAACAGACACGCCACTACATGAGACTGTATCACCGGTGGGGATGTGGGAAGCACATCCAATGCGTGCGAAGAAGACAGAGAGACGAGAAAGAAATGACTAACAGCAGTGATGCATCCCGCTGCGCACACACAAACACACATACTCACTCACACAGGTGTCGAGTACAGCTCACGAATGAGGAGAAGATGGAAATCAAACAAAAACACAGGTTGGGATATCACACGCAGATACGAGAAAAAAAAAAGAAAAAGAACCGGAGGCGGGGGAAGTGGAGGGAGACAGGACAACCAAAATACACACACACACACACACACACATACGCTCCCACATGTGCACCCCCACCGCCGGTGTGTCAGCCAGCCAGCCGCTCACGGCATCCGCGTCACTTGCACGGGTTGGTCACAGCGCAGGTGGGACTCGCCACCGCATCGTCAACACGCACACCGTAGATGAACTCGTGCGAGTCCCACGCACTCGGCACGCAGCCGCACAGTCTGTTCCCATTGACAGACACACCATTCAGCGTGGACGCGGAGGCCCACGTGTCCGGCAGAGACCCCGTGAGATTGTTGAACTCCAGCGAGATGGAGCTGATGGACTCGAGACTCGACCATGTCGGCGGTAGTGTGCCGCTCAGCTGGTTGTTGCTCGCCTCAATCATCGTGAGTCGCTGCGCAGAGCCCCACGAGTCCGGCAGCGTGCCGGTGAGAGAGTTGTTGTTGAAGCACGTCCACGTCATGAAGCGCAGCCGACTCCACACTGCAGGGATGGTGCCCGTCAGGTTGTTGTCGTTCAGCAGGAACCACTTCACTGTCTTCATGTTCACCCACTCCGGCGGCAGCGTCCCCGTCAGCGAGTTCGAGTACAGCGAGAGGTACTCGATGCGCGACAGGCTGCCCCAGCTCGCAGGCAGCGTCCCGCTCAGCATCCCCTTACCGTAGCTGATGCTGATGGACGTCACGATCACCTGGTTGGGCATGACGCCCGCCGGCAGCTCCGGCAGCCGCACCATCTTGGTCTCGTCCAGGTACAGGTCCACGCCCTTGCTCGTGCAGTCCGCGTAGACCCACTCACAGAAGTCGAAAGACGGCATGTTCAGGAGCTGTGGGTTCGCATCGACAAAGGCCTGCAGAAACTTGCGCGTGTTCAGCTGCTGAGGAGCAGTGTAGCTCGCGTACGGCGAGTCCACCCCGCGCACGCACGGCACCAGCAGCAGCAGGCACGCCAGCGTCGCAGCAGTCACCACTGCAGCTGCGCGCTGCTGCTGCTGCCGCCGCCGTGTCGTCAGCGGTGGGGACACGGCGAGCATCGCGTCGCGCACGCGGCAGAGCAAGAAACAGGAGAAGATGTGAGCGGATATCAGCCCCACACACAGACGACGAGGCGAAGGTCCCTCTACGTGGCTTCCCCGTCCCGTGCACCGCGTCCGCGGTGGTGGCTGCGTCAACGGCTCGTGGCAGCCGCAGGGAGGGAGGAGGAGTGGAGCAGCAGCCGACGAACACGCACGCGCGATCGACGCGACGACGCAGACCGCAGCAGTCGCGGACACTCGAGAGGGGTGGAAGCAAATCGAAAAAAAGAAAAGAAAGACAGAGAGGGGGAGAGGGAAGAAACACAGGAATGCAGACACGCACGGAAACAAAATGGTGAAGCACACGAGGCGACCCAGCTCACGTCCCACCTCTCCTCTCGCTCCGCTGCTGCCGTGAACAAGCACGCACGCACACACGCACAAGCACAGACGAGCTCGACGGAGTCGCCGTGTCAGCGTCTGTGTGTACTTATGTGTGTGTGTGTGTGTGTTGCTCTATCCGTGTGCTCGGCGGCGGCGTCCTCGTCGATCCCCTCGAGCGCGGCTCTCACGGCGCAAGAGCGACTCGCTGTCGCCGCTGTCCCGCTCTGTGACGGCCCCGCTGGCACAACAGCAGCGGTAGACACAGAAGGAGCAGCGGAGATGGTCGCGCGGGGCCCTCCAGCGGTGTGCACAGCGACAGGCGGACGAACAGCGGCGATGAATAGACACAGCACGCAAGCACACACGGCGATGGCGATGACGATGTGCGCACGCGGCAGGGGGGAGGAGAGGGAGGGGGAGAGACAGTGTCCGTGCGCGTTGTCGGTGAGTGAAGCGAGAA
>JAECZO010000183.1:0-25000 GCA_019188245.1 Novymonas esmeraldas | reverse complement strand
CCACGTCTCAGGGACGCTGCAGACAAAGAGATGGTTGGCCACCACCGCGCCACGGTAGCCCAGCATCGCCGTGTCGCCAAGCGCACACAGCTCAGACACGCTGTGCTCCACCGCAGCGACGGCCCGCGCCACCCGCGCCGGCACACCGACAGAGGCCGGCGGCGGTGTAGATGTCTCGTCGGTCCCGTGACGAGCGGCGAGGGTGGCGCTCGCTGTGCTGGACACCACGACGGGGGAGGCCGAGTGCCTCGTGTGCGGCGCCGTGGCGCAGTGGATCGGAGAGGCGGAGCCCTCATGTCCGTCGCCGCCGTCCGCGTGCGCCGCCGCCGCCACCTCAGCCAGGTTAGTGAAGAGGACGCACGGCACCATGTACGGAGAGCTGCTGCCGGCTGTAGCCGTCAGCGGCGACGCGAAGCCGCCACACACGTGTCGCCACCGCACCGTGCGTGCCCTCCCTTGAGGAGTCGCAGCGCCAGAGCCTCCCTTTCCCTCCGCCTCGCCCCTCGTCGCACGCCGCAGCACCTCTTGTGCTGCGTGCATGTGGCTCGGAGACGGCACCGGGCCCCGGCGGCACGACGGGTCAAAGCTGTGGCAGGCGTGCTGCAGCTGCCCTACATGGTCCTGCGCGAGCGAGCGCAACAGCGATGCGGCGTGCTGCTGCGGCACGAAGGAGATGGTGCACCACCCCACTCCTCCGGATGTGGTTTCCTGCGCCGGTGCGTGCAGGGACGCCTCTCCGCCGCGTTGGCGCATGGCGGTGCAGCGAGAGTGCGACTCGAGCACGCTGTGCTCGAACAGGTGTGTCGCCACCTCCGACAGCGTGGGTGCCCACACGACGTCTGGTAGACAGTGCTCCTCTTCAGCGCTCGAGGCAGCGATGGGCGGCCCCCGCACGCTGAAGGTGAGGGAGAAGGCGTGGGAGAGGGAGGGGTGGGCGGCAGCGCCGGCGACGTCGCGCGGCTGGAGGGACTCTCGCACGACAGCGATGAGCGTTGCTTCAGTGCGCAGCTCCACCACCGTGCACGCGGTGTCGCGCCGCAGCGCGCCGGTGAGCGCTGCCTCGCTGCGGGGCTGGACGTCAGTCGACGCGGCCGCTGTGTTATCACACACGCTGCGCTCTACAGTGGAGCGGACATGCGCCACCTGTGCCGCGGGGCAGCCGTAGCAGAGGAGCACCGCCTGTGTGCTCGCCGCATGCGTAGAGACATCCGCGACGGGCTCGGCAGCGGCGCTCTTTGCATCACCGTCGCCAGACGGCGCGCACGGTGCGGCGCTCACGTCACGGGATGCAACAACGGCGTCCTCCACGCCAGCGTGCCATGGACGAAGGAAGTGATCGACGGTGTCGCCGCCCGTTACAAGAACGTGGAAGCGCGCGTCCGACGAGGTGCCGTGGGGCGTGAGTGCATGCGAGCACGCCGTCGATGGGGACGATGTGCTGGCCGGACGGAGTGTCACACACGTTCCATCTGCGCAGGCGGCGGCGTTGGAGCGCTGTCGGTCGTGCAGGAGCGCGGCCCACCACGTCGCCACCAGCGCTGTTCCGGGTGCCGGACGCCACAGGACATCCTCTGCGTACACGCATCGCTGCTGTGCTGTGGCGCCACCGGTGCCCAACGATCGGCAGCAGCACGCCCACGCGATGGCGGCAGACTTGAGAGCCGCGGCGATGCTGTCGCCTGTCGATGTCGCCACAGTGAGCAGCGGCACGCAGACGGCCCTCCGCGACGGCGGCTGCTCGACTCGCAGGGACAGCCGTGGAGTGCCGCAGTGGAGGTGCGCCACCTCCCGTTGGAAACGTCGTCGCAGCGCCGCGTCGTGCGCCGCCGCTGCCGAGTCGTGCAGCCCCCGCTGCGAGGGGCCGTCGCCAGACGTCAGCAAGGCAGAGACGTGCCGCTGCGTGGAGGACGGCGGCTCTGTCCTCGGATCATCCCGTGCGTGTGCGGCAGCAGGCAGCGGCAGCGGTGCCACGCACATCGCGCAGCCCGGCGTGTGTGACTCGAGACTCCAGCGCAGGTACGTCACCGCCTCCGCCAGCTCTGCCACGACGCAGGAGACGGGCCGCCCTGTCTGCAACGACGCGGCACCGGCGAGGCGGCGGTGCTGCTCTGCCGCGACGTGGTGGACGTCGCGGAGGTTGGCGAGGACGGCGGCGAGAGCGTCGTTGCCGGCGGAGAGCCGTGTGCAGGAGGTGCAGAGGAGGTGCCGCGTGCACCACCGCACATCCTCCGGGCTCAGCGTTGGCACGGAGTGAAACGGCGAGGCGTCGTTCGCGCTGAGCACCGTCTCTGCCGGAGTGCGCGCTGGCAGCCACTCGGTGGAGGTCACGTGCGCAGCGACCTGCGCCTCGCTCCACGACCCCGGCGCGACGGCGGCGGTGGCGCCAGAGACGGGGTAGCGGCGAAGCAGGTGGCCACGCACGAGGCCGGCTGCCGCCTGCGGTGGCACGTAGCCGGACATTGACTGTCCCCACAGGACGAGTAGAGGGCGGGAGGGTCTTCCAGCCATCACGTGCGAGTCTGTGTGCGCCGCTGCACTGGCTGCTGCTCGCAGGGGTGGAGAGGTGGAGAGGTGGAGAGGAAAGACGATGAGGACGTGGAGGAGGAGGAGGAGGCGCGGCAGTCAGACACAACGCTTAGCCGTGACACATCACGTCCCCAACACACACATACACACACATCCTATGTGCCGTGAGTCCCGCGGTGTGCTCCACTTAGAGCACACGAGATGACAATGAGAGAGGGGTAAGGTGGTAAAGGAGGCTGAGCGGCACAGACTCCACCACCTCCCCTCCCTCTCTCCCTTGCACAGACGAGCCATCTCCACCGCGCGTGTGTGCATCTATGTGTGTGTGTGGGTGAGTGGAGGAGTCCTCTCACCCATCCATCGACTCCGCCCCTGTCACGCTCTTCTCCTTTCTTTCCCTCCTACATGCACAGAGAGATGCACGGGCACGTACATACATTCATGGACGCCGTTGTCACAGCTGCGGCAGTGCTCGCTCGTCCATCCGGTAGACACCGATGCCACCGTGGGGCAGGCGTGGATGCGCCTCCCCGTCCATCGGCGCACCGAACACACGAAAGATGAAGAGCGGGTCGAGCGGCTCACCGCCTCTCTCACGGCTGCGCAGCCCCGCGCACCCGCTCCTGCCCCGGTGTGCGGTCGCGGCATCGTCTTGGCAGGCGACACCGCACCGACGCCACACCTGTCGCGCCTCCCACGCGTTCGCCGCCACGTGCACCAGGCCGCGCCGCATCACAGGCACGTGCCCCACCACCTCCTCCGTCAACACGAGGGGCGGCAGCGGAGGCGCTGGCTCGTCGTGGCGCACCGGTGCGTCGCCACCACCGACGGCGCCGCAGCAGCCCGTGAGCCGATCAAGACGGCAGAGCAACGCGTAGAGGCTGCACGGCGTCCCCTGCAGACACACCTCCGCCGCCTCCACCCACGGCGAGTGCGCGGCGGCGGCGGTGTGTGCCGTGTGCTCCTCACGGTCGCCCACCAGCTCGGAGGCACCGAAGACGCGCTCCCTCACGTGAAAGGAAGACGGCACCGCTGCCTGCACGGGCCGGCAGAACCCCCGTACCGACTGGCCATGCGCGCCAGCCCACCTCACGATCTCCTGCGTCAGTGGGTCTCCGACGCCGCCGTAGAGCACCGTGATGGCGAGGCAGCGCACCTCCACCTCCACGTCCTTCCCCTCCACAACGCAGGGTCGGCCGCCTCCCAGCGATGCATCGCGAGAGGCGCGGGTCTCACCTGCAGCAGCGGCGGCAGGGGAGACGCCGTCACATGCGACGTCGCCACGTCCGGTCTCGGCAGCAGTGTGCGTGTGAGGGCCGGGGGCTGAGAGCAGTGCGTCCTGCGCGTACACGGCATACCGGTCTCGCAGGGCGGCGTTCACCTTGGCGAGGACGCGCCGGCTCGTGAGCCAGTACAGCCGCTGTGGCTGCTGTACTGGCACGGCGCAATGCCGTGAGAGCTGCAGTGCGGCACCTGCAAGAGGGGCGAGTGTGAGGAGCTGCGTGGACGGAGGGTCTCCATCGACGGCGAGTGCAGCGGGGCGTTGCGGCCTCTCCCACACCGCCGGTGGAGAAGCGGGCCAGAGCCGCGTCGACAGACCGTTGTTGGCGAAGTCAGCGTGCTGCTGCGCCTCCCGCGTCGCGCAGTCCTCCGCCGCGCCATCGTCGCACAGCGTGTCTCCTCCGCGGGTCGTTGTACTTGTGTGCACGACTCGCACGTAGTCACCGTTGCGCGCGATGGTCGAGAGTGGCCGGCGCGGCGGGAGCAGCTCCGCCTCCGTCTCGTCCTCGCCGCCGTCACCAACCTTGGGCCGCAACACCAGCGGCGCAAGAGCGAGCTCAGCGTCGACACCCGACACCGTACCCGGTCGTGAGCGCCGCGCGTCTGCCTCTCGTGCCTGCACTCCCTCCTGCACCACCCGCTGCACACCCCGAGTGCCGCCGCTCTGAACGGCGCAGCAGTACGCCAGCACATCCTCCGCTGTGCTGCTGCCGGTACCCAGGAAGCTCACGATCTCACCAGTGAGCCACAGCACGTTCAAGACAAATGGATCCGCCCCCGGCGCCGCCGTCGCGCCTGACGTGTAGGGGGGCAGAGGTGCCGCGTCGCAATGCAGCCCACACCCGCCATCCACGGCCGCCGCGGATGCACCTGCGCGGAGGCGCGCTGCGGTGACGCCGTCCGCCATCCGGGGCTCCTGTGCGGCGTCACCGTCGCTGTCGTCGCCGCATCTCTCCGCGCGCCTCCCAGTGGTCACCTGTGTGCCGACTGACGTGGCGACTGCGGCATGCCCCTCACGGGCACCGGCACCGCGACCTGCACTCACCCGAGAGGCGCATCGGCCGTTGTCATGAGCCTGCTCGCCGGCGCCACCAGCAGCGCCGTCCACAAGCGGGGACGTTTGAGTACACGTCGGCGATACGCCGTCGGCGGTGGGCGGCGCGGGGGCCCGCGCACGCCAACGGAGGAGCAGCTTCGGCGCCACGCCGCATGCGGCGAGTGTCGCGGGAGGACAGTCGCTGCATCCCGCCGCCCGAGCGCTGCGGTGAGCCGTCTCCGCGGTGGGCAGCAGCTGCAGCCAGACGGTGTGCACCGACGCACGGTCGGTGCACGGCCCCGCCGCGGCTGCGCCGTCCACCTGCACCGCGAAGGTAGCGACGGCCGTCACACGTGGGGCCGAGTGCGACTCCCACCACTCCAGCAGTTTGACCTCAACCATCTCCGTCGCCGTGAAGACATCAAACGTGAAGGATGTGTGAAAGCGCGGGTTGCGGTCGCGCACAATGTGGGAGCGCTTCGACACTGACGTCCCCACACACCGCACCTCCACCGCGTAGACGCCGTCTGCTTCGAAGTCGGTGGCATCCTCCACGGCGACGCTCAGCTCTGCGCGCCACCCTCGTTGTTGGGCGAGGTGGCGCTGCCGCGCGCTGTGCGCGGCGACCGAGTACACACCCGCGTGCAGCGTGAGAGTGCCGAGGCCGCGTGCGAATGTGTTAGCTCGAGTCACGTCGCGAGCGCGGTGACGTGGGTCGCGGCGGGGACGCAGCAGCAGCGTCACCGGCGCCGGCTCCTGCAGAGGCGCGCTACACACGGGGAGGCTGTCCAGGTGCAGGAGCGCCTCGCCAAGGAAGGCATCACCGGAGCGGAGAGGCAGCGGTCGCAGCGGCGGCGTTGCGTCGACGCACTGCCGCTCGCGCAGCCACAAGTGGACACGCACCACCGGCGCCCCACCGCTCAAGCGAAGTGGGAGCGTCAGCACAGTCGCGGGGAAGGCGGCGTCCATGGCGACGTAGTCGAGTGAACGCACCGCCGCAGAAGACGACGACGACGACGCGCTCAGCGGAGCATCACGGCTGCCAGCGGCGTCGTACCACCGTTGCTCGAGTGGCCCCGTCGACACGTGCCGGTGCGCCGTCACAGCAGTCTCTGGCTTCAGTCTGCCGTGGATGAGGCCCGGCCACGGCGATGCGGTGCCGCCAGCTCCGCAGACGAGGTCAGCCGCACCTCCTCGCTCTCCTTCTCTGCCCTCTCCTCGCGGCATCGCCTCGGCCGCCGTCGGCTCACCCCAGAGCGTCGTCGGAGGTGTGCTGCAGCCAAGCGCGCCGTCGTCGATGCTGATCGCCGCCACCACACTCCACGGAAACACGGGTGCAGTCGCAGCGGCCGTCGCCATCTCCGCTGCCCACGATGACGGCAGTTCGAGGGCGAGTGCCGACACCTCGTGGAGCTGCAGCTCCAGCACGATGGCACACCACGGCGCGGCACGCGGTGTGGGTCGGCGGTGACGGAGTGGTGCGCGCTCCGATGCCGCCGGCGAGTCCGCTGCGACGGCCGCCGGTGCGAAGCACCACTCCACCACCACCGCCCCGAGAGCACCGCCGCCGCCGCCGCTGCCGTCGCGGTCGCTGAAGCTGCGACGCTGCTGTAGCGGGAGATGCAGCGTCTGCGGCACCGCAGAGAGAGACCCGCTCGCCAAGCCGGCACCACCGCTGCTGCTGCACAGATCAGCAGGGCGGCCGCGCTCGAGCAGCGCCCGCGCCGTCACGCAACACTCCCCAACACACACGTCGAAGCCGTCCTCGTCTGCGCTGTACACGGCGAAGCTGTACTCGTCGGCGGGGCTGGCGCATAGCAGCGGGGGCAGCTCGAGGTACCAGAGCGGCTGCCGTCGCCCACGCACCGTCGCACTCCGGAACTCCCGCGTGCTCCCGCACGTCTCCGCGCCACGTGGATGGCCGGCGTCGCCGTCGTCGCTGCTTCCCCACACACCGGAGAGACCACTGCTGTCGACGCTGCCGACGCTGCCGTCGTGCCCGCCGCCAGCACTCATGGAGTAACGCCGCACTCCAGCTTGCGCCAGATCTGTGTGCTGGCGCACCGTCACGACGACGTACGTGTCCGGCGCGTCCGTCGGCGGACGTCGGTGCCTGCCGGTCTCGGTCCTCCACCGCTGCGCCAGCGGGAGAGCGCGGGCACCGAGAGCGGTGAGCCGGAGACGCAGCGGCTGCGCGGCGAGCGTGCCGTCGAGCGTGGGTCGTGGGAGGACCTGTGCGAGCACCGTCAGCTCCCCCACCACACAACAGCCGCCGCCGCCGCTGCCCTGCGACGAGGCGCGCGCCACGGCGTCGACGGAGAACAACTGGCCAAGTGCGCTGCCGCTCGACAGTGTCCGCTCCGTCGGCTGCGCCATCGAGAGCGGACGGCATACAGGCACCACGTGCGTTGCAGTCTCGCCAAGCACGGCCGGCGACAGACTCGCACCACCCGTGGAGGAGCCACTGTGCCACGACTGGAGCTCCGCCTGCGAGTCGAGGCGAAGGTCAGAGGACGGCGGTCCAGTCCTCCGGCGGCCGTGCACTCGCGCGCCATCGAACAGCGCCGCAGACGCGTCCCCCTCAGCCGCGGACAGCGGCAGCCGCACCGGCACGTGCGCCAGTCCGAACAGCCGTCGTGACAGAGCGTCACGCACCTCCACCGTGACGACGTGGACGGACTGCGCTGCCAGCCGGCGAGGGACATCGAAGAGCGAGGAGAAGGAGAAGAGAGCGCTACCGCCGCCACCGCCACCACCGGCCACGGCGATGCTGGGCAGCGAGAGGCTGAAGTTGTCGTAGGCAGCGTCTTGATAGCGCACGACAACATAGGGAGCAAGGGCCGCGGCAGCCGCCTCGCCGCCATGGGGGAGTCGCAGGTTCTGCGCGGACAGGACCGTGACGCGCAGCAGCAGCCGCGGTGGCACTGAGAGCGCAGACGCTGACTGCCACGGCGGTGAAGGAGAGGGCCATCTGTCCTCCCTCACGATGCCGTCACGCGTGCCCCGCTCTTCGAGCGCTGCAGCAGTTTTGTGCTCTGCTCTGCCGGTGTGTCCGCATTGCTGGTCCCCGCAGGAGGCGGCGTGTCGGTGTCGGTGTGCCCTCGTGCCTGACCGACGCCGTCGCCTCCCACTCGATGATGCAGCCGAGGGACGATACGGCGGTCGAGGGTGTGTGCACGTTGTCCCACGTGCCTCTCGCCCCTCCCACCACGCCTCGTCGAAGCCGATGTCCGTCTCGGCGGCAGTCTCCTCGCACTGCACGCGTGGTGGCGGAGATGGGCGCGACCGCAGAGACGCCGCCGCCAGCTCGCTACCGACTCCATGCATGCGTTGGTGGTCGCAGGAGGCCGCGTAGGGTGGCAGTCGCGGTGGCCACCACCGCTTCTCTGAGTCGCCCGACGCGGTCACCGGTCCGCGTGCGGACGGTCGCTGCGCCGACCTGCGGGGCTCCTCCGCGTTCACGTAGACGTGCCGCTCCTGCCCAGGCAGCCGCGTCCGAGGCGGCAGCGCGGTGTCCCGTCCCGCGGCGGCGGCGGCGGCGACGCTCGCCAGCACATCCACGTGCGGCCCGGACGCGTCCACCTCCCCCTCCTCACCACCGTCGCACCCGTCGGGCAGCGTGGCGCAGCTGCTGTGTCGGCGCGTCGTGCTGCGTGATGCACCGGCGCGCCTCACTCGCTCGTACACCCACGCCACACCCTCCGCAGACACGGCAAACGTGAGAAGTGATTCGCGTTGCAGGCGCTGCAGGCGTCGCCACAGACACAGCTGCTGAAGCTCCGGCGAGATGGTCCACGACAGCGTCAGAGTCGTCGCGGCACCCGACGCCGGTCCACCATGGCGAGCAGCGCTGGCTCGGCCCGAGCTGGAGGCGAGAGGCGCAGGATCCCCATCAGGGGGCCGCGCGACAGAGAAGTGGTGGCGGCCGAACAAGGGCAGCGCGCCGTAGCGCAGCACCACCGCCCCCACCCACCGCGGCGTGTCCGGCCGGGCAGGCGACCGGTGCAGGACGAGCGCAGCAGCAGCAGCAGCAGCAGCAGCAGCGCCACCACCCTCCGCCGCGGTGCTGCTGCTGATGCGCTCTGCCGAGGCAGCCGGCAGCTCCATGAGGTCCACACGCAGAGGGATGCCGAGGTGCGGCCCGCAGGCCTCCACGACGTAGGTGGAGTCGCGCCATGCGGCAACGGTGGCGGACGAGGCGGCCGCCGTCGTCCTCTTAGACGAGCTCCGCTGCGTCGGCAGAAGCGCGGCGGGCTCGCTGCACAGTCTGCAGAGAACAGCGGCGGCCGATGTGCTGGACGAGTGCGAGAGAGCGGCGAAGGAGAGCACGGCGCAGTAGACGCGGCCGGCGACGAGCCCTGTTGGCGCCTCCGCAGTGCCTGCCAGCCGCGGCACCACGCTGGTGCTAGCATCCTCGACGCGAACGGCAAAGCCGGCGACTGGCGGGACAGGCAACGTCTCCCACGAGTCTCTGGCTCCCACCACACCGGACGCGGCGGCACTGCCGGCCACGGTGTGCGGGGGTGTGGTGTGTGTGCCCGGTGTCGGGGCTGCGGCGACCGGCACGGTGCCACTCGCAGACGGAGCTCCCTGAGCTGCACCACCGTCTGAAGGCAGCGCAGGTGCGACATAGAGGTGCCCCCGCGGCACCGCCGCATCGCCGCGAAGTCGCCCCCCACGCGCCGCTGCTGCCGCACCAGGTGCTGCGGTGTGGGAGGACAGGCTGTTGGCCAGCAGCGGCACGGCTGTGTCCGCGGTGCTCGAGAGGCGGTACCAGTCCGTGTCCTCGACGAGCGGCGGCGGCGCCTGGACACATCCACTACGCGACACAGACGTGACCGCGGCCCCTCCCGCCGAGGCGGCCGCCGCCGCAGCAGCAGCAGCAGGAGCGTCCGGCAGTGGCGGCTCCGGCAGCGGACCTCCGCGAGGTGGGGGCGCCAACACACTGCCGGTGTCAGAGCAACGCAGCGGTGGCGGCAGCAGCGCCGTGACGGAGGCGGGAGGTGGTCCGGAGGACAGCGCCTTCACCGAGAGCACCGCATCTGGTCGCATGGTCGCTGTTCCAGGCGACACCAGCGCGACACCAGCGCGGCCGTCAGACCGGTGCAACTGCTGCAGCTGCTGCTGCTGCTGCTGCAGCGCGTCACGAAGTTGTGCGACAGAGAAGGACGGGGAGAGCCGCAGCACGAGGCGCAGCCAGCCACACACACCGTCACGCTGGTGGCTCGCCGTGTCGGCCGCGCCGACGTCCGGGGATGGTGCGTAACAGGGGAGAAAGACAGGCACCAGTGCGGCCTCCACCGGCACCGTGCCGAGCCGCTCGTGGGGCTGCGCCGCCAACCGCGCCTCCCACAACGCGAGCTGCGCCATCAACGCCGGCCCATCGACGGGGATCGTGCACAGCTCCTCGGTGGGGTACTGCGCGTACGTGGACAGCGGCGGCGTCACACACGACGGCGGGGAGGTCGCGGCGGCCGACAGCAAGGTGGGGAGGTGTGTGGAGGTGGACTGCGACTCTGACGTGCTTGGCGTGGCTGGACACGCGGCGGGCGCCGTCAGAGCAGCCATGGAGCGCGGACCCGTCATCGGCGGCACCGACACCAGCACCGTGAGACGCAGCGAGAGCAGCTCGGCCGCCTCCGTCACGCGTATCGCCAGCCGCTCCCAGTGGTACCCGTTGGCATCGGCGGGGGCCTGTGGAAGGTCAGCGACTCTCGCTGAGCTGCCGCACCGTCCGCCGCCGCTGCTGTCTCTGCTGCCACGGCTGCGGCTGCTGCGGTGCGTGCGACGGCGGCGGGGTGGGGCGTGAAGGGTTTGTGCGAGTGCATCCGGTGGGTCCGCGGAGGTGGTGGCGGACACTGGCACAGGCGGGGGTGCCGCCTCAGCCGCGGCGCCGCGGCCGTCGTCGCTGCCGCCTCCGGTGCTGCTCACCTCTGACGCCGTGCTGCTCTCCGTCGCTGCGGCGCCGTCCAGAGAACTTGACGTGGCGAGTGACGGCCACGACTGCGCGAGGGCGGCGTGATGGCGGTCGTGTGCCTCCGATGCCTGAGCATCACCAGCGGCCCCGGACGCGTCCGCGCTACGAAGGCCCCGCACCCACGCAGCGAGCGATGCTGTGTAGGCTGTTTTGCGCAGCTGCTGCGCACGCCACAGCACCGCCTGCGCCGGGTCCACGCCACGAATGGAGCGCACAAAGTGCGTACACGGCCATGCGCGGCGCGGCGACGTGGTCTGGACACACAGAGCCACGGCTGTGTGGGTGGCCCACAGCAGTCGCCCGAGTCGGCCGCCGCGGTTCCCCAGCAGCGTGTCGACGGCGAGGACCGGCTCGGGTGACGCAGCCGCCACACCGACTCCGCCTACAGTGCTCCGCGTCGTGCTGCTCCGCCGCCGCGCATCGCGCACGATGCGGCGACGCCGCACCGTCCACCACTGCGCGCGGGAGTCCGGGTGCAGCTGCCGCACGCGCCGCAGCACTTCCAGTCGCCGCACCGCCTGCACCAGCTCCCTCTCCTTCTGCGCCTCGAGGTAGCTGCGCACGTCGCTGAGGTTCAAGACGGGGTCGAGTGGGTGGAACGTGGCCTGCACGATGGTGCAGCCAGTCGCTGCGGTGCACGGCAGGGCCGACGCAGTCGCGTGCTCGCACTCGTCCACCGCAGCTCCGTGCGGCCTCTCCCCGGCCCCGACAGCCTCGCCGCCGTCCGCGCTGCCGCCGCTGGGGATGGCACCAGCAACGCCGCCGATCGCGGGGTACCGCTGCGCGCTGATGAGGGCGTCGCCGTCCGCCGCCGGAGCGCCGAGCAGGCGCTGCAGTGTCCGACTCAGCGCGTGATGGGCCGTCACGCGGTCCAGTGTGGCGCGCAGCCGGGCCTCCTCCGCATCGACGTAGGCCTCCACGGTAGCCGCCCCGCCAGTGACACGCCGCACGAGCAGCACTTCTTCATCTTCGTCCTCCCCCTCCTCCTCTGTGGCACCGCGGCCACGACCACCATCAGCGGCGCCGGCGACGCGTCTCTCGCTGGACGCCGGGACCGCGGAGAGAGTGAAGTGCAGGCAGCCCAGCGTTCCATTGCGGTGGAGCAGCACCGCATCCTGCGCGCCGCGGATGCCGAGGCGCACCGTAGTAGTAGTAGTAGTAGCGCTGACAGTGGCGGCCACGTCGTCGCCTCCTATCGCACGAGGCGCAGGAGACCCCCCGCCACGCCGAGGCGCGCGGCCCAGAGATCCGGTGGCGTCGCCTACGCTCACGGCGGCTCCGCTCGGCAGCGGTGCAGACACGGTGGAGTGTGGTGCAGCTGCTGCTGGTCGCGGAGGTCGCACGAGGAGGCGACTCCCGCTGTCCAGCATGGACGGATCGAGACGCACTCGCGCGTACCCGACGACGCGATCGCCCTCGGCGGGGTGCACCGGCTCCTGCGCCACGGGGTCCTCACCGGCCTCGTCGCCTGCGTGCCTCCGCGCGCTGTGGCGGCTGCCCCGCCTATCACGGCTCAGCGACGCGTGTGGGGAGAGAGGGCGGCGAGTGCTGCTCTCGTTGCGCCGCTGCTGCTGGCGCCGGTGCCGCCGCCGCTCTGTCCGTGACAGCGGCCACGTGACCTCCTCGCCATCGCGCAACGGCCGTGGCGGCTGCGACGTCACACCGCGGCCGGCCTCTAGCGAGTCAGAGCCCTCGTCACTGCCGCCCGACGCACCAGCGTTGCTGTCGCTGCTGCTGTCCTCGACGTCACCATCTGCATCGTACAAGAGAGTCGCCAGCTCTGCCGCCCGTGCCTGCAACAACCGCCGCTGCGCTTCCACGGCAGCGGCGGCGCGGGCACAGACGAGGAGCTCGGCATCCGGCATCGCCCCGCGGCCGTCCCAGTAGAAGAACGCCGACTGCCCGAGTCGCGGCCACACCGGCGCTGGTGCGGCACTGCAAAACACTGGCGAGCCCGAGTCGCCAGTCGGCGCAGAGGCGACGGTGGCGAACGGCGTCGCGTGCTCGCGGCCACCAAGACGGAAGCGCACGTACAGGTACGCGTCGTTGCCGCCTGCAACTACGTTGGACCCCGCCAGGTGGCTGACGCGGACGGCGTAGAGGCGGCGCAGATGCAGTGGCCGCGGCGCAGCTGGGTGCACAGGCCACCGGTGCTGCGGTGGCTCCTGCAGCGGCGCTGGCGACGGCGACACCGGTCGACCCTCTACGGCGCTGGGGTGTGGCGCGTCGCGCGGCTCCGCCTCTCTGCGCGTGTGCGTGCGTCCATCCTGCATGAGGGCGAGGCGGCGGGCAGTGCGACGCGGAAGTGGAGCATCAACACCTCACCAACGCGCCGTGCAGCACAAACCCGCGTCCGCACGCCGCTCAAGAGAGAGAGGAATAGAGAGAGAGAGGGCAGCCCGTGTGAGCTGTTGGTGTCTGTCTGTGTGCGCGTCTCGGGTGTGTTTTACGTATGTGTGTGAGTATGTGCCTCTCTAAATGTATGGATGTGTGTGTGTGTTTGTGTGTGTGTGTGTGTGTGCGTGTGTATGTGCGGATCGCAGCGAGTATCTAAACGAGAACCAAGAGACAAACACGCCGTGTCTGTCTGCGTGTATGTGTGTCTGCGTGTATGTGTGTCTGCGTGTGTGTATTTGGTCCCTGTGCACCCCCGCACGCTCACCAAGTCTGAGCAGAATCGAGACAAAGAGAGAGAGAGCGAGAGATCTGTGGTGGTAGGACACGTGGAGGAGGTCGGATGCGCAGCGGGGCTCACGCGTGGCGCCGACGAGGAGAAAGACACACAAAGAGAGAGAAAGAGAGAGAGGCATCGGTAGGAGGCACCTGCACCAACACAGAGAGCCAAGAAATAGAGAGAGACACACACACACGCACGCACAGATGTGCGGGTGGACACGAGTCACACACATGAGTTGGCGGTGGAACAGTTCTGCGACTCGAGTGCGGCGTCGCAGACGACACGCAGTTGCGTGTTCGACCTCCACTCCGCCGGAACACAGCCGCACAAGGCGTTGCCGGCGAGCTCGACATAGCGCAGCGACGATGCTGTGTTCCCCCACGACACGGGAAGAGGGCCGGTCAGATCATTCCCGCCGAGGCTCAGTGCACGCAGCTGGCCCAGCGCGTGCCACGTGTCGGGCAATGTCCCGGTCAGCTCGTTCACTGAGACGAACAACGTGCGCAGCGACTTCATACCACTCCACGCTGCCGGCAACGTCCCCGTGAGCGCGCCGCCCGCGAGGAGGACTGTGCGGAGCCGGCGCAGACGACCCCAGCTCGATGGCAGCGTGCCCTGCAGCCGCGACCCCGCGCCGCACATCGCAATCCGCACCACGGCGACCTGGGCACCGTTAAGGTTGTCTGCGAGATCTGGCAGACTCGCGTTGGACGTGAAGGATGGTGCGTCGGTGAGGTCCACCATCACACTGTTGTCGCTGCACTGGACAGCGGGCCACGCGCAGTAGTTGTCGCCCGTCCATACGAGGCTGAGGTCCGGCATGGTCTGCGTGAAGGAGAGAAGAAATTGCAGCGTGTGATGCTGCTCCGGTGCGCTGAAGCGCTGCAGCAGCAGCGCAGCCACACTGTCCTCCCCCTGCCCATCACCGTGGGGGGCGGCGCCGCCGCGTTGGTCTCCGAGGACGAGGGTTGCGGGTCGGTGCAGCGGTGCCACCATCACAAAGAACAACAATGGCAGCAGCATCGCCGCTGCGACGACGGTGTGGCAACTCTCGACCGCCATCGCCGGGGTGTAGACACTGCACGACACCACCTCTAGTGCGGAGCGCACGTGGACGTGAGATAGAGCGAGAGAGAGGCGTGTACCCTTCCTCAGCAGAGTGTGAGCCAGCGCGCGTCTGCGTCTGTCTCTTCGTGTGTGCATGTGTGTGTATGTGTGTGACAGCACAGAGAACGAGTGTGAGCGAGAAGGTTCGGAGTACAGCAAGTTTGTGTGGGAGAGTGCAAGGCGACAGCGCGACGTTCTTCACCCCTTCTCCCGTCCCTTCCACATCTCTCGCTGTAGCGGCGGGTGGAGGGAGGCAGGAGGGAGGAGGGGCACACTGCGCACGCATTTGTTCAACAGTGCAGTCCATCTCTCCCGTGCATCGTCTGTACACGTCTGTGTGTGTGTGCGTGTGTGTGTCTCACCGTGCGCTGATGGGGTAGCTGTGCACTGGTGGGTCTACTGACACACGAAGCTGGCGCACATCCTTCAGAGTGACCTCTTCCGGGTTTTTTTGTTGTTGTTGTTGTTGGCGTGTTTTGCCTTGCAGTGCTCTGCATATAAATGTACTCTCTTTTGTGTGTGTGCGAGGGTGAACAGCGGGGAGAGAGACGCACGAGAGGGCGCACATGGTGGAGAGCACGATGCTCCACCGGGCTGTGCAAACAGAGAAAGAAGTGAACGCACGCGTACATGTGTATGTGTATCGATGCGTACATGTACACGTGCGTGAGACGTCTGTTCGTGTTCTCCTCTCTCTCTCTGACAGGTTGCCGCCGCACCATCGCCGCGCTTTCCTCCGCCACCCTCTCGACTTGTCTCGGTGCACCTGCCGCTCAGCCCACGCTGCACTCATCACCCAACCTCGCCTTCCACCATCCATCCTTCCCTCGCGTGTCTGTGTATGGGTGTATGTGTGTGTGTGTGTGTGTGTGTCGCCGAGTACTACGTTGCCCATCACACACACCACAGCCACCGCACATGCGTCCTTCACATGCGATCAGGGGAGAGAGATGATGACGACGATGATGAGAGAGGCGCGCATCAGCACAAACAGAATTCAAAAAAAAAAAAAAGAGAATCAGAAAAAAAAAAACTCTGAAGGAACACAAATGGGATGAAAAAACGACAGTCACGGCGAAGATCTCGGACTGCAGAGACAGGATCTGTGAATGTGTGAGCGTGTGCATGTGTGTGCGTGTGAGAGAGAGAGAGAGAGATGCACGCACCTGCGTTGGCGACGATGACTGTCTGATCTCGACGAGGCAGAGGAGGAGCGCCTGAGTCACAGTCGATGAAGAGAAAAAAAAAGCAGACAGGGAGAGAAGCGAGCGTTGAACGAGAGAAAAAAAAAAAAGAGCGATGCGCAGCGATGGAGAAGACGACCTAGCGTATCTCTCACCGTGACTGCATCTGCTTCTACAAGTGCGTGTGTGTGTGTGTGTGTGTGTGTGCTGCACACCTGATGCATATGGATGCACCTGTCTTGTCCTTCAGATTGCAATTCACTGGCGATCTCGATAGCCCCGTCAACACATCCAAAAGTGCACACACTCATACTCATGCGCACACGCAGGACCACATAGACACACACACACACACGGGCTCACATGCACTTAGCCATGAACTCACTGCCTACTCATCCCGTGAGTAGTGCGCAGAAAGTCAAAAAAGAAAATGGTAGTGCTGTGCCTTGGTTGTTCCCGCCTCAGCTCGCACCCATCCACACACACATATACAGACACACAGTCTCTGTGCACGGCGGTCATGCGTGGGAGGTGCGCAACTTACACAGAAGTTGTGGAAGAGGAGGAGGCGAGAGAGGCTGGGGCGAGACGCAGCACAGAACCACGGCAGAACAAAACAGGGAAGAGTGGGGCGTCGACCACGAGAAAAAAAAAAAAAAACACTGACGAAGAAGAGACGCACAAACGAAAAAAAAAAAAAAAAAGATGCTCACGCTCGCCGAGCACTATGCCGTCGATGCTGAGCTCACCGCTCCGAGTTGAACGTGGGGGAGATGTGAAGTTGATGTGGATCGACGAAGAGAGGGGTTGCTTCATGGGGGGAAGAGAGCTGGGGGGGAGGAGAAGATCCACTCACACACGAGACCGAAAGTGGACTCACCAACACACACACACACACACACAAACACGTTTTCGATGGTACTTGTGTGTGAGTGAGTGGTGGTGTGTGCATGGACATGCACGCAAAGATGTGGAAGAGCGGTAAAACCGCAACAGGGGAAAAACAAATTGAGAACAAAAGTGAAAGAGACGACGTGTGTTGCAGGCCTCGAGTGGATGTGTCTGTTGTACTACTGTGTGTGGCGGTAGCGTCTCCGTCAGAGTCCGCTACGCGTGACTGCAAGTTTGTGTGCGTGCGTGCGTGCGTGTGTGTGTGTGTGTACAAGTGAGATGGAAAGTGTGACAAGGAGGAGGGCGGAAGAAAACAGCAACACCACAGGTGTCGACAACACACAACACAACACACCAGAGGAGGAGAGTCAACACACACAAACATAAGTGCCGTGTCATCTCTGTCTGTTTGTTCGTTGGCGGGGGGAGGAAGAGAAAGTAGGAAATAGGAAAACAAAAAAAGAAACGAAAGACAACACAAAAAAAAAAAACGTGAAGACAGCGACACACGCAGGGAGTTGAGAGACGACGGGAACACACGTAGGTGCGTCTGTTGATGTGTGTGTCGGTGTGTGCGCTCGGGAAGAACCGAGAAACAAGAAGAGAAATAAACAAAAAGGAAAAAAAAAAACACACACACGTGGACACACATGTGGACACACATGTGGACACACATGTGGACACAAAGGTGTTTCGATCACAGACAGAGAAAACAAGAAAAGAAAAAAAGAGGAGGTCGAAAAGAGAGGGAAGGAGAGAGATAGAAAGCGTGAACTGCGGCGTGGACAAGCAGCGCCACGTCTGTGTGCGTGTGTGCGTGTGTGTGCGTTGTGTGTGTGTGCGTGTGTGTGTCGCATGGAGAGACAGCAAGAGAGAGCCCACACACTCGCTGGAGTGCTCCTCTGTTCCGGCGTACACACTGTCCTCTGCCGTGGCGCTGCAGCCGCTGCAGTCCACTACGACTGCGTCGGGGTGCTTCAGGGGGCATGGGAGGTGACTTGTGTCTCTCCCTCTCTAGATGGACGTTGTGGATTGGCGTGGGAGGGGCTCGTGAGGGTTCGTGTAGGGCTCCGTGCCCGTCTCCTCTGACTTCGTCTTCGCCGCCGCTGCCTCCGACCGGCGATGGCGGCACCACAGCACCGAGAGCACCACCACCGCAGCCACGAGGCCGCCTCCGATCGCGCCGAGGACGATCCACAGCGCCGTCAGGTCCCGGCGAGAGCGTCTGTCGGTGGTCGGCGCCTCGGTGGGGGCGGCGGAGGAGGGCGGGGGGGGTGCGGTGTCGGCGCACACGTTGGCGCTGGCGCAGTCATTGCCGGCGACCGCGTCGCCGGCGTAGAGGGACGACATGGCGGGGTTGCTCCGCCACGTCGCAGGCACGCAGCCGCAGAGGCCGTTGCCGTTCAGGTACACGGACGACAGCGCCGGCAGCGTCCCCCACGCATCGGGGAGCGACCCGCTCAGCTTGTTGAAGTACAGCACCGCCTTGGACAGCTGGTGCATGCCGCTCCACTCCGCCGGCAGCGTGCCGTTCAGCGTGTTCAGGCCGAGCACCAACGTGCGGAGAGCCGGCAGGCTGCCCCACTCGGCGGGAAGCGTCCCCGTGAGCGTGTTGCTGCCGGCGTCGAGCGTGTCGAGGCTCTGCATGTCCCTCCACTGCATCGGCAGAGAACCGCTCAGCATGTTCCCGTTCACCGCCAGAGTCTTCAGCGACGCCATGCTCGACCACGCCGCGGGCAGCGTGCCGGTGAGGCGGTTGGAGCTCAGGAGAAGCGACGTCAGCGCCGGCATGACCGCCCACGTGGCGGGCAGTGTACCCGAGAGCGAGTTGCCGCGGAGGTCCAGCGAGCGCAGCTGCGTCAGCCTCATCCAGCTTTCAGGTAAGACACCCGTCATCATCGCGCCGAGGTTCACTGCCTGCAGCTCCGTCACCGCCACCAGCGAGCCGTTGATGTCATCTGCCAGTTCCGGCAACGTCAGAGGCGTCGACGCCGGCACCGCGGCGAGATCCACGGTGACGCTGCCGGTGCCACACGTCACGCCGCGCCAGGCGCAGTAGTTGGGGCCGACCCACAGGCTCTCCAGCCCCCCCATCGTGCGCGTGAATTGCTGCAGGAAGCGGTGCGTCGCGGCTCCGGAGAAGGTCGGCGACTCCCCGATGCCGCATGCGTTGGACGTGGCGCAGTCGCGAGCCACAAGCGGTGCGTCAGCAGTGATGGCGGTGTAGAAGGTGTCCAACCAGCGCGACGGCACGCACCCGCAGAAGAAGTTGCCGCTCAAGTCGATCGTGGAGATGCGCACGTTGCCGAGCTCGGTCGGGATCGACCCGGTCAAGCTGTTCTGCTGAACGGAGAAGGAGCGCAGAGACGCGAGGGCGGACCAGGACGCCGGCAACGTGTCGCTGAAGCGGTTGTGCGAGAGATTCAGCGTCCGCAGCGCCGTCATGCCGGCCCAGTCGGAGGGCAGAGTGCCGGACAGCGCGTTGCGGCTCACATCCAGCGTCTGCATCGCCGACAGCGCACGCCACTCCACCGGCACCGCCCCGGAGAGTGCGTTGCTGGACACGTTGAGAAGAGCCAGCGCTGCGAGAGACTGCCAGTCCGCGGGCAGCACCCCCGTCAGCTGGTTGCCGAAGAGGTTCAGCGTGGTCAAGGACGTCATCCCACACCACGTCGCCGGCACCGTGCCCGTCAGGCCACCACCGTAGAGGTGGACCTCCACCATGCGAGTGAGACGGCCCCAGCTCTCCGGCAACGTTCCTGCCAGCGCGGCGGCAGACACGTTGCCGATTCGCAGCTGAGTGACGGCGACCAGCGACCCGTCGACGAGAGGATCCAGCTCCGGCAGTGTCAGCGTGCCAGCGAGCGGCAGCTGAGAGAGGTCCACGACAACGCTGTTGCCGCTGCACGCAACTCCCCTCCACGCGCAGTAGCGCGTCCCAGTCCACGTACTCCGCAGCGTCGGCGAGGTGCCGGCGATGCTCTGCAGAAAGCGGAGTGTGTGCCTCTCCTCGTCGCCGGACGACGCATCCACGGCGCACGCGTTCGCAGTGGTGCAGTTCGCGGCACGCAGCGCGATATCTGCGATGAGCGTCGTGGAGTAGCCGGTCCACCTCGACGGCACACACCCGCAGAAGAAGTTGCGGCTCACGTCGACGTGGCTGGGCCGCATGTTGGAGAAGGCGGACGCGATCGACCCGCTCAGCCGATTGTTCGACATCGCAAGACTATCCAGGTTCGACAGCGCCGCCCACTCGGCGGGCAGAGTCCCGCTGAGGTCGTTGCGGCTGATGTTCATGGCGGTCATGTCCTCCAAGGCACCCCACGACTTGGGAAGTGTGCCGGAGAGCGCGTTGCCCTGCACTTGAACCTGCCGCAGCTGCAGCAGCTTCCCCCAGCTGGACGGCAGCGTGCCAGTCACCATGGCCGACTTGTTCACGACCCTGATCTGCGTGACGCGGAGCAGCGAACTGTTCAGGTCATCGTGCACCTCTGGCAGTGTCATGGGCGTCGTCAACGCAGTGTCGGAGAAGTCAAGGATGACATTGGTGTCGCTGCACGAGACACCAGGCCACGCGCAGTAGGTGGTGCCGGTCCACGTCGTCTGCAGCGCCGGTACCGCCGCCGCAACGCTGGTGAGGAACCTCAGCATCTCCTGCTCCTCTGGCGCGGAGTCGGCACCGACGCTGCACGCGTTCGCTGATGCGCAGTTCGCGCCCCTCACGGCGGCGTCCGCTGAGACGCGTGGGGAGTACGACCCGCGCCACGCCGCTGGCAAGCACCCGCAGAACTGGTTCTCCTGCATGTTCACCTCATTGAAGTTCTGAGGAGCGAGCGCAGCGACGGCGGAGCCGCTCAGCTGATTGTGGTTTATGTACAGATTCCGCAGCTGCAGCGAGCCCCAGGAGGCGGGCAAGCTGCCGATGAGTTGGTTCCTGCTGATGTCCAGCCTCCTCAGAGCCTTCAAACTGCTCCAGTCCGCCGGCAGCGTGCCGCTCAGCGCGTTGCCCTGAACATTCATGGTGCTCACAGCCTGCAGCGTCGCCCAGTCCGCCGGCAGCGTGCCGCTCAGCGCGTTGCCCTCCAAATTCACCTCCGTCAGTTGCGTCAGGCGGCCCCAGCTCGCAGGCAGCGACCCGCTCACCATCGCACCCTTGCCGATGATCCGCATCTGCGTCAGAAGGATGAGCGACCCGTTCACGCTGTCGCTCAGCGCCGGCAGAGACATGGACGTCGTCAGAGTCAGCGCCGCCATATCAACAACGACGCTCCCGCCCGTGTTGCACGTGACACCCGTCCATGCGCAGTACCGCGTGTCATTCCACAGCCGCCGCACGTCCGCCGAGGCGGTCGCGAAGGACTGCAGGAACTCAAGCGTCGCTCTCTCCGCCGGATCGGCGGAGTCGCCCATGGCGCACGCGTTCACCCGCAGGCAGTTGGACGAGCGCATAGCCGCATCGGCGGTGACAGTAGCCCAGTACCATCCCCGTGGCACGCAGCCGCACAGCTGGTTCCCACTCACAGTCGCGTAGTTGAGATCGATCTCCCCGAACTCAGTCGGGATCGAGCCGCTCAGTCTGTTCCCGCCAACATTCAAAGTCCGCAGACGCGACATGTTCCGCCACTGCACAGGAAGGCTGCCGGAGAGCTGGTTGTCGGCGAGGTTCAGCGTGTTGATCACGGCCATCGTGCCCCACTCCACGGGGAGCGCACCCGTCAGGGAGTTTGCCTGCAGCGACAGCGTCCTCAGCAGCGCCGACGAGCCCCACTCCGCCGGTAGCGCGCCGCTCAGCGCGTTGTTGCCGAGGTTTAGTGAACGCAGTCCTTTCAGGCTGCTCCACACCGCCGGCAGCGGTCCCGTCAGCGCGTTGCCGGTCAGCGTCACCTCCGTCAGCTGTGTCAGCCGGCTCCAGCTCACAGGCAGCGATCCGCTCACCATCGCAGCCTTGCCGCTGATCTGCACTCGCAGAAGAGGAATGAGCGACCCGTTCACGCTGTCCCTCAGCTCCGGCAGACTCCCCGCAGCAGTGAGCGCGACGTCCGCGAAGTCCAGAGCAACGCTGCTGTTCATGTAGCACATCACACCCGGCCACGCACAGTAGCGCGTGTCCGTCCAAGTGCTCTGCAGCGACGGCATCGACACAGCGAGGCCCTGCAGGAAGGCGAGCGTGGCACGTTCAGCGGCGCTCGAGGACTCGTCCACCGGGCACGCGTTCACCTTCATGCAGTTCCACGCGCGCATCGGCGGGTCAGCTGTCAGAGTGACGCTGGTGCTCGAGTTCCACCAGCTCGACACGCACCCGCAGAACTGGTTGTTGCTGATGTCCACCGAGAACACGTTGAGAAGGCCGTAGGATGCAGGGATCGAGCCGCTCAGCTTGTTGCCAGCGACGGAGACGTACCGCAGCATGCTCAGGTACCCCCACGACATCGGCAGCGAGCCGTCCAGCTGGTTGCCGCTGAGATCCAGTGACCACAGGGCCGCCAGCGCAGACCACGAGGGCGGCAGCGGGCCCGTCAGCGCGTTGCGGTGCAGCAGCAGCGTGTCCATCGCCACCAGTGCCTCCCACTCCGCCGGCAGACCCCCGTCGAGGGTGTTGTCGTGCAGCGCCAGCGATGTCAGCGCCGTGAGGCCGCGCCAGGCAACCGGCAGCGTGCCGCTCAGCCGGTTCCCGCTCAGATCCATCTCCGTCACACGCGTCAAGCGCCCCCAGCTCTCCGGCAGCGGCCCGCTCACACCCTCGCCGAGCCCCGCGCACTTGATGCTCACCACAAGCACAGCCGCACCGTCCACACCCTCTGCTAGCTCCGGCAGCACCAGCGGCGTCGTCAGCGGCGCAGACGCCAAGTCGAGGCGGACACCGAACATGTCGCAGTGGACGTGCGTCCAGCCGCAGAAGTCCGTCCCGGTCCACGACCCCTCCAGCGCCGACCCGGGAGCGACGAAGCCGCGCAAGAACGCCAGCGTACTCGCATTCTCCGACGCCGTGAACGCGGGACTGGAGGCGGCGCAGACGCCAGGGACCACAGCAGCCGGCGCCACGCAGAGGACAAGGAGCGCCGCCACGAGCCCCGCGCGACGCAGAACAGAGCAGAAACTCGCCATCTCGGATCGACCGCAGCAGCGCAAGTGCTCCACGATCCAACAACCACAGAGACACGCACGCACACACAGACCGGAGAACGCGTCCTGCTCTGGTGTCAGACTGACAGATCAACGAAACAAAAAAAAGAGCGAAGAAAAACAGAAGCGACGGCAGACGAAAGACGCGACGGCACAGATCGACAAATCACAACACAAAAATAAAAACAGAAAAGAACAGCGACAGACAACGAGGAAGAGAGAGAGCGCAAACTGGGTGAGGCGCTCAAACTACACTGTCCTGCGGATGTACGGTACGCGTACGCAGACACGGACAGCGACAACAGCAGCGGCTGGTACAGTACTTCGTTCGACGCTTCCCACCACGTAGAGATTGCAGATACCAAGGGACACGGCGGCGTTGCTGAACCACCACACACAGACGCACACACGCAGACACGCACTTTCAGCTACCGTCAAATAGAGACACAACACACACAGACACGAGACGCCACAATCAAAGGCAACAGAACGGCAGAAAACAACAAAAAAAAAGCGAAACGGAGAGAGAGAGACAAATACAGAGAAAAAAAAAAGAAAAATGGCGAAGAACAGAACAAAACACAAAAAGACGAGAGACGTGAAAAACAAAAAACAGAAAAAAAGACACGAAGCGACGCGAAGACAGAGTTGAAGAGAGAGACACACAAACACAAACAGGGGAGAAGAGAGGAAGAAGAAGACAGTTAGAGAGAGTTAGAGAGAGAGTTGGAGAGAGAGAGATGCACTGACTCGGGTGGCAACGGAGCACCGTGAGAGCAAGTCTTTCTGTGCGACACCACCACCACGCCGATGCGTATGACAGAGAGAGAGGGAGAGAGAGAGGGAGAGCACAGCGACAGTGAACGCCGCCATCATGTGTGTGTGTGTGTGCGTGTGTGCGTGTGTGTGTGTGTGTGTGTGTGACACGACGGGTGAGAGCGGATCAGGCGGTGGGACAGGCAGAGAGCAGTGGAGGAGCAGAAGTGTGCGAGGTGGTGGTCTGCCACTCACGGCCGCGACGGTGCAGCAGCAAACATGCGCGTGTCCATTCACACCTTCCCTCCCCCTCACGCACAGCGGCAGCAGCGCCACGCGTGCGGAGGGGGCACAGCAGGAGGGAGGAGGCAGACGAGGGCAGGCGGCGTAGCGCTGGCGGCCGCCCACGCACGCCACAGCGCCGCAGTCGTCCGTGCAGCATCGTGTGTCGTGCCGCGTCCAACGCGCACACGGCGAGCCACGCACCGCTCCAGTCCCCTCCCCTCCCTCACTACCCACACACACAAACACACGCGCGCAGAAGGGCAGGAGAGAGAGAGACGGAGGGAGGAGAGGAGAGCAGAGGGGCGGAGAGAGAGGGAGACTCTTGTGTAGTGGCGCACGCGCACACGCACAGGCACGCACACTCGCGCAGACACGCGCGCTCCACCACGCGCAGCGGCCGTGCGCCGTGCAGCGGAGCGAGCGCGCCAACAGACGAGGCGCGAGGCGCGACACACGCGGAGAACAGAGAAACAGAATCAGAAAGACAAAGAGAGAGAAGGGAGGGAGAGAAAAGAAGAGAGTGCACGTGTGTGTGTGTGTGTGTGCACCGCAGCCGCGACACGGCACACCGCACGCGCCGCAGTGCGGAGGGCGGCACTGGCGGACACGGTGAGCCCGCCCCTTCCACACACGCTGCACCACCGCGCAGAGAAAAACAAGAAGACACGAAGAGAGAGAGAGGGACGAAGAGAGAGGAGAAGAGAGCACACAGGCAGTCGGCGTGTGGCAGCTGAGCGAGCAGCACACACACGCACAGAGAGTGAGGGGCCACCACACAGCCCCCACCGCCCGCCCCTCCCGCGCCGACCACTACGCCGCCGGGGAGTGAACTCGGACGTCCTCAGCCCCGCGGAGGCGGAGCAGCAGAGGGAAGGACGGGAGGCGGGGCACCGGGCGGGGCAGCACAGCGCTGGTGCGCGACAGCGGTGTCACATGCTCACCTCGCTGTCCCCGTACGGCTCGCTGCTCCCCGCGTGTGTCTCCTTCTTCGCAGCGGCGCGGCGGCGGCACCAGCGCACCACCAGCACAACCGCAGCCGCGACGAGGCACCCGCCAAGGGCACCCAGCACAGCCCACAGCGGCGTCAGGTCCCGGCCAGACGACCCCGCCGCACGCTCCGCCGGGGCAGCCGACGTCGGCGGCGCAACAGCGGCACA
>JAECZO010000182.1:0-36277 GCA_019188245.1 Novymonas esmeraldas | reverse complement strand
AGCTTGTGGTTGATGAGGCTTGTCAGCGCCACCGCCACCGAAAGGTAGCAGAGGTTTCTGCTGGCTGCCTCCGCCTCGTGGGTCTGGGCCTCCTTGCACACCCTTGTCGATGAACGACAAAGGTGTCGGTGCCCCTTGCGTCTGTGGCGTTGTGAGGGAAGTCCCTTCAGGGTTCTCTCTGCGCTGCGGGCTTGTATGGGGTAACCTGCTTCTTCGGGGAGGGCAGAGACTCGAGTCGGCAGTTGTAGCTGCGGTGCTCTGCTCCTTGGGCGTGTTCCTTGTGTCCTTTTTTGGGGGGGAAGCACGCTTTTCGACAGGCTTGTTGTTCGTCTTGGTCCTCGCCTTTGCAGCCGTCGCAGTCGCTTGTATGCTGCGAGATGCAGAGTTGCTGCGCACGGGACTGGCTGCACCACCTTGTAGTGTGGCGGGAAGTTTCTGCTGCGTGTGCCTCTTCGATTTGTCCCCACACGAGTTTTTCGCATTCGCCGAAAAAGTCGTTCTTCTTTGGCTGCTGAACAGCGTCCAAGAAAAAAGGGGCGGACTGTCTGAGGGAGGGGTGTGTGGCTGACTGGCAGAGGTCCTTGTCGCAGGGTGTGTGTGCGCGGATGAAGTTGAGCATCATGTAGATGCCACAGTCCGCACTGTGCCTCACCTGTTGCTTCGGGCACTTGCCGAAGGAGATACTCACCATGCGGGTGAAGCACGTCTGTAGCTGACGCACTATCTCCTTCTACAGGTCTGCGTGTTGAGGGGGAGCCGAGTCGTACAGCGTGAGGGACGGTTGGTTGTGCTTCACCTCCCACACGCCGGCCACCCAGTGATTGCGAGCGAATACCGGAAAGTACCGCAGCTCACCACTGAGGACTCGCATCAGAATGGTCGTGGCCTTCGCATGCGACATGTTGGGCAGCGTGTCGCAGCTGAGCCAGGACCGGACAAGATGACGTCCAGCTCTGTGTTGTAAGTTGGGGCCATCTTGGAGGTCACCTTCCACGAAGAAGCAACGTTGAGGAAGGTAAGGAGCGAAAAAAAAAAAGAGAGAGAGAGGCGGAGAGCAGGCTGCGCATGACCAGAGGAGGGATGAGGTTCATCAGCGCTCGCTCACAGGGGATGTAGACTCGATGATGATCACTGGCGCGAGAGCACCTTGCAGGAAATCTGCGGCCCTTCTCGGACTCCTCTGTTTCCCCTTCCTCACATTCGCTGTTCCCATGGGCAACCTAATGGCTGGTCTTACTGTCTTTACACACATACAGTCACAATCACAGCCACTCGTAGTCGACACGGTCACGTCCGTCGTCCACACACACACACACACACACACACACACACACACACACACACACACACACACGTGTACACACATACAGGCCTGCAGGAGAGTACACTGTACTTTCTTTACTTTTTTGTTTTTTGTTGTTGTTCGTGGTTGTTCTAACAAAGGAGGAGGGAGGGGCGGCGCTGGATCGTGGCGGACACACTCTCGTGCGCGTCTCCACATACGTGCACCTGTGTCTGTGTGTCTGTGTGGGTACGAAGGTCTTGTCGACGTTCCCGTCCACACGTTTGTTCTTGAGTTGTTGTCGTTTAAAGAAGTCCACTGCGCCCCTGTCTGCACCCTCGCGGTGAGACATGCACAGCAGCAACGGGCCGGCAGATGGCCACAGCAGCAGCGGCGGTGGTGGTGGTGGTGTGGGTGTAGCGGAGGTGGACGTCGGCGCCACTGCGGCCGCCGCGAACGAGGTGCTGCTGTACCACCAGACGCTGATTCCCACGCAGGCCATCACACACGCCATCGAGGGCTCCTTCACCATGCCAGACGCGAATGATCTCATCCTCATCCGCCACAACGTCTTGGAGCTGTGGCGCCTCTACGCCGAGGACACCAACGGCAGCGTCGAGTGCGTCTGCCGCGTACCGCTGATGTCGGCCGTGTACGCCGCTGTGGCGGTGCCGACGAGCGCGTCGTCCATGGCAAGGGCCGGTGGGTCCGCCACTGGTGTGCTGGACGACGCCGCTGCCGCCGCGTCCACGCACCGCGGTGGGGTGCACTACCTCGCCTTGACAAGCGAGACCGGCTATGTGACGCTCCTACGATATCAGCTGGATGAGCCGCCGGTGCCCACGCGCCTCTCCTACGGAGACGACGACAACAACAACGGTGGAGGTGGAGGGGGCGCAACGATGCTGGTAACCACCACGCTCAAGGGCCGCTTTGTGAAGGTGAGTGAGGTGTGCCTCGGCCGCAGCGGCGCTCGACTCACCGTCCCCGGCGCGCGCATGGCCGTCGACCCGGCCGGCACAGCGCTTCTCATCACGGCGCTGATGCGGGTGAAGACGCTCGTGCCGATCACGGTGAACGAGTCGTGGGACGCAGTGCGAGGCGCCAACACCGGCGAGGAGGACGACAGCGACAGCGACGACGACGACGACGACGGCAGCGACGGCGATGATGACGACGGTGGCGATGGCGACCGCGAGCATCGGGGTCCGGTGACAGGGCGTGAGCGGCGCGCGGCGCGGCGGCGCCGAGCTGCAAATGCGCGACGCGCCAACGGCGCCATCGCGCTCGGCACACCGATCGAGGTGCAGCGGCACACAGTGCTCTACTCCGTCTGCGCCTTGGAGGGAAACCTCGACCACGCCATCTTCGCCGTGCTCGAGGAGGAAGTGGTGGAGGCTCGCGACGCCGTCGCCACAACAACAGCAGCGGCAGCAGCAGCAGCAGCAGCGGCGGCGTCAGAGGCGGCGGCGGCGGCGGCAGCGGCGGCGAGCGGGGGAACTTTTTTGAAAAAGACACGTGGGACAGGGAGCGGCCCCGACGCCGACTCCGCAGCAGCAGCAGCAGCAGCAGCAGGGGCGGCGGTGCCGCGCCAGAAGCACTTCATCCTCTACGCCTACGTGCCGAGCCTCAAGCAGGTTCAGCGGACGCAGCTGGTGCATGTGCCGCCGACGGCGCATCGCCTCATCGCTGTCCCGGCAGCCCCGTACGGCCCAGGTGGTGTGCTGGTCTGCACCGACACAGAGCTCATCTGGTACGACGTCTCCGCCACACAGCAGCAGCAGCAACAGCAGCAGAGCGGTGGCGGTGGCCGCGTTGGCGTCTTCAAGTGCGCCTACGCCTTTCCACGGCGGCTGGACTGTGTGGAGACGCTCTACGACCCCTCCGTCATCCAACACACGCTCACCTGCTTCGCAAGTCGCTTCTTTCTCCTACTCCAGGACGAGCACGGCGACGTCTACCGCGTCTTCCTCGAGGCGGGTGACGTGCAGCGCGCCTACGAGGCCCTGCGCACGCGCGAGTTGGCCCAAGCGAACCCGGAGTTGTTCCTCCAGCAGCAGCAGCAGCAGCAGCTGGCAGCGAACAACGGCATCGGCGGGGCGGCGGCGGCGGCGCTAACGCTGCCACCGGTGCCGAACCCGCTGTCGGTGCACTACTTCGACACGCTGCCGCCGTCGTCCGCCATGACGCTCTTCCGTCGCGGCTTCCTCTTCGTGGGGGTCGAGGCCGGCGCGGTGCACGGGCTCTACAAGATCCGCAGCAACGGCTACACGGCCGACCGCGAGTACATCGTGAAGCGCATCCGCCGGGAGCGGGCGGTGCCGAGGGCGCTCAACGCGCCGCCGTCCGTGAAGGTGGAGGGGGAGAGCGGCGATCGCAAGCGCCCGCGCGCCACGAACACCACCGCCACCGGCGATGACTCCGCCGTGGACGCCGGCGTCAAGACAGAAGCGCCGCAGGACGACCCGACGGCGCCGAACACGAGCGGCAGCGGCGCTCCCGCATCGTCGGCGATGCCGCCACCGGCGCCGCGCGTGAAGCAGGAAGCGGCGGACGACGACGGCACTCCCCGCAGCGGCGCGGCGGAGGCAAACGCACCGATGCGGGCCCCGGCCCCAGCAGCGCCAAAGTTCAAGCTCCCCGTGGACGCGCGCATCATCAAAGTCTACCAGCCGCACCGCCGCCCGCAGCACGTCGTGCAGCTGCAGCGTCTGCCCAACACCCCACCCATCACGAGCTTCACCACGCACCTGTCCGCCGCCGCGCCGGCAAATGCGGCGGCGGCGTTGGCCGCGGACGGGCTGGACGACACCACCGGTCTCGGAGGTGGCGCGGCTCGGCCAGCGCTGGCGGAGCCGATGAACGAGCAACCTGAGGTGCAGTTCACCTACGTGGGCGGACGCGGCGGCGAGAGTGTGTTGGTGCAGGCACGCTACGGCTACGCCGCAAAGCTGGAGGGCCGCCAGCTGCTCCCCACCGTCTTCCACGTCGTCATACCACTACCGTCGGCGCTGTCCATGCAGTCGCTGGCGCGCCAGCAGCAGGCGGCCATCGAGGCCGCCGCCACAGCCGCCTCCTCCGCGCAGCGTGGCGCCGGTGCCGCCCCGGGCGGTGCAGCGCGGCAACACGCTCTGCGGCTCAAGGCGCTGCGTCAGCTCGCCGCCACAGTGAACGGCGCCCGCGATCAGGCGAGCACCGACCGCGTCCTGCTCTGCACACGGCAGGGCACGACGGTGTACCGCATCGGCAGCGCAGTGGAGCAGGACACCACATCCGCCTTCATCACGGCGGAGCGGACGCTGGCGGCCACGACGCTGCGGCACGGGTGCGGCTACGTGCAGGTGACCCCACGCGGTATCCATATACTGAGCTGCGTCGACACCGCCGCGGTGGGCGGTGGCGGCGGTGTGGTGCCGGCAAGCTGGACGCACCCGCACGGCAGCGCCGTCCTCGCCGCCGCCGTCACGCCGACGGCGGCGCTGCTCTCCTTCCACCAGCGCGGTGGCATCGCGAGCTTTGACTTCGGGCTGGCAGGGACGGAGCTGCAGCAGCGCGACGTGCTGCCCACCTTCCCCTCCTCTCCCGTCGTGGCACTGCTGCAGCCGCCCGCGAGCGCCGTCTCGGCGGCTCTCCAGCGCGAACTTCAGGCGCTCTTGTGGAGCCCCAGCGCCACTGGAGCGACCCCGGCAGCCTCAGCGGCAGCGGCAGCAGCAGCGGCCGCCGCCGCGGCGCAGACGGAGCAACTTGCGGCCATCGCCACGGTCAACCAAGAGGTCTACCTCGTCCACCCGCGCAAGCTGCGTGAGCCGCTGGAGAAGATTGTGTGTCGTCGCAGCAGTGGTCACGGCGCAGAGACCGACGTCACCATCACCTCCCTCCTGCTGACGTATCTGGGTGATGCGCGCGGCGGCGGCGGCGGCAGCGGCGACGCCGCGGCGGCGGCGCTCATGGGCGGTCGTGGTGGAAGCCGCAGCCGCGCGGCGGCGGCAGCGACGGCAGCGGGGCGGCGCCGGCTGTACCTCTTCGCCGGCCACAGCGATGGGATGGTGACGCGGTATGAGCTCCAGCCGTCCTCCGCGAAGGTGGTGGCCACGGCGGAGCTGTGGTGCGGCTCTCGCCCATGTCAGCTCATCGCTGGCGACGGAGAGTCCTTCTGCTACGTCGTCTCGGGCGAGCGCACGTGGCGGTGTGAGGTGCAGGACACGGCGGTGAAGATGGCTCCCTTCAGCTTCCCGACCCGGCCGACGTCGTTCGCGCGGTTCGTGCTGCCATCGCGCGGCGGTGAGGCGGGGCAGGACGGCGGGGATGGCGCGGTGGGGCTCTCCGCCACCGCGGCCGACACCATCACCCTGGCCCCACGCGAGCAGCAGCAGGAGGTGGTCATCGCGGTGCACAACCGCGACCTGGCCTTGTACGTCTCCAACACCGGCGGCGGCGGCGGTGGCGGCGGCGGCGGCCCCGGATCTGGTGGAGTTGAGTACAGCTTCCAGCAGCACTCCCTGCCGCTGGCGGGGCGCCGTCTGGTGCAGCACCCCACCCGGCCGGCGTACATGGTGATCTGCGGCGTCGAGCACCGCGGTCATGGCCGGCAGGAGGCGGAGCAGCACCGCACCGACGACGCCGCCCTGCTCGCCACGCGCCTCGCGGACAACCCGCACATCGCCGAGCGCGGTGTCTTTGCCAGTGAAGGGCTCTACGGCGGCATCGGCTACACGGCGCCGCAACGTTCGCTGGGCCGCCCCAACGCGTACCACAGCACGATCCAGCTCTACCACCGCGAGGCCCAACGTTTGCTGCCGCCCATCTACCTGCAGCCGAACGAAGCGATCACCTCCGTCATCGTCGGCAGCTTTGTGAAGGAGTTCGGCCGCGAGCCGGTGGTGATCGTGGGCACGGCGGCGGCGTACACGCACGGCGCGGGCTGCGGTGGGCCGGCGGCGTGGCGTGGTGGGTTCCTTCGCGCCTTCCGCTGCTCCGGCGGCGCGGCGGATGCGCTGCTCCGTCTGGAGCCCCTCCACAGCACACACCTGCGCTCCGACGCGACCACCACCACCACCCACACGGAGCCCACGCCCACCTCGAGCGCAGCGGTGCGTCGCCACGGCGGCGGCGGCGGCGGCGGTGCCGACGACGACGACGGAGGGGCAGCCCCTGACTACCCCTCCGCGCTCTGCATCTGTGAGGAGGTGGGGCTGCTGCTCGTCGGCATGAGCGCGGCGCAGGGGCTGCGGCTCTACTCGTGGGGCAAGGAGCACCTGCTGCGCCGCCGCCACCTGGCGAACACGCCGGGCCAGCGCATCACCGCCATCGACTACGTCTTCGCATCGCCGCCGGGCAGCCACGCCGTGAAGGCGCGCACTGCATCCTTCTTTGCGGCGGACCTCTATCAGTGTCCATACGGCGACACCGAGGCGATGCGGCTGGCGCGTGAGCGGCAGCTGCTCATCGTCTGCGGGACGGTGAACGCCTCTGTGTTCATCGTGGCGCTGCAGCCGGGGAGCGCGTCGCCGGCCGGTGCCACCGGCGCCGCGGCGGCGACGACGCCGTCGTTCCTGCTGCAGGTCATGACAGACAGCGTGCCACGGCACATCACGAGCGTCGTCGTCGTGGACGAGCGCACCGTCGCCGCGGCGGATCGGTTTGGAACTGTGGTGTTCCTGCGAATTCCCAAATCCACACGCACGCGGTTCGCACAGCCGGTGCATCAGTTGCACGAGGAGGAGCTCCTCGCCGAGGAGGCGTACCTGCGCTCGCAGCAAACGTTTGAGGAAGCGGCGCGGCACCACGTCGGCGAGCTCGTGACGGCGCTGCACGTGCAAGCCTACGATCCATCGCACGGCACCGACCCGGCCCTCGCCACCACGATTGTGTACTACAGCACAGCCCTCGGAAGCCTCGGCGCCTACGTGCCGCTGCTCACCGAAGAAGACGGCGCCGTCGCGGCCTACCTTCAACCTCTCCTGCACGCACACCTGCGGCCGCTACTGGGGGCCCCGACCGCCCTCCCACGGTCCTCCTACCAGTCCCACCACGTCGTCGACGGGAACGTGGCGCAGCTGCTGCGCGGCGGTGGTACAACGCCGTTCTCTGCCGCGGCCAAGGACGACATAGTGGACGCCTTGGAGCGGCAGGCGAAGGTGGAGGTAGCGCGGCGCCACCTCCTCGGGTTACCCAAGCGCACTCTGCCCACCCTCCCAGAGCTCATCGCCAAGCAGCGCGCTCTGCTGACGCTGCCCCTCTGATCTGCGTCCACGAGCATCTGTGTGTGCGTGTGTGTGTGTGTGTGTGTCTGTGAAGCACGAGGTAGCAACGAGGAGATCAACGCCACTGCACTTGAGGTTCGATCGCAGCGCTTGTGTGTGACGATAGAACGAATAACGAAGCGAACAATCGCAGGAGAGAGAAGGGGAAGAGGGAGGGGGGCACTTGTCCATAGCTCCCTGCACGGTATGCTTGCGTGTGTACGTACACACACACAGACACACACGTACTGTCCGCTCATGCCCACGTCCATCCGCACCCTCTCTCACATCTCACACCCGTCATGGGCTGCACCTCGACTCTCTCTCTCCCTCCCCTTCCTCCTCCTCCCTCCATGCCTCCACACACACACGACGTTTGGATCCGTGTCGCACACACGTGCACGTGTGCACTCCCACCCCACCACGCGCCGACCGCCACAGTGCCCACAGCCTCAGTTGTAGCCGTCCCGCCCTCCCACCCCGCCCCCGTTCACGTCACCACGGAGAGATCGACCAACAGACGTCTCTGCCCCGCCTCTCCTGCCTCCCGCCCATCTGTCCATCCTCCACACACACACGCACACACACCGGAGATGTCATCCCTTCTCATCCGCGCCGCGGCTCTCGTTGCCGTGGCGGCGCTTCTGTGCGCCGCATCCGCCGCGAACGCCGCCACGGTGTCCGACAGCGACACGACGTACTTCGTCAAGTTGTGGTCCGGCAGGTACCCGCTCAACTACGTCTGGTCCGGCAACGACATCTGCAAGTACGAGGGCATCTCGTGCGACACGGTGAAGCAGACCGTCACGATGCTGCTCCCCCGGATCGGGCTGAAGGGCACCATCCCGAGCTTCGGCTCGCGGTCCTCCTTCACGCCGGGCAACGTGAAGGTGATCACGGTGAACTTGATGTCGAACACGCAGCTCACCGGCGCCTTCCCCGCCCACTACGGCCAGGTCACGCGGCTGCAGGAGCTGTACCTGATGAACACGTCGCTCTCCGGCACCATCCCGCAGGCGTGGAACAACCTCGCCAACCTCGTCATCCTCGACGTGTCCAACACGAAGGCGTGCGGCAACCTGCCGTCGTGGGACGTGACAAGCATGAAGTCGCTGCAGTACATGCACTTCACCAGCAACAGCCTCATGCGCGGCTCCGTGCCGGCGAGCCTCGCCACGTTCGGCGCCGTCTCCTTCAACACCTCCGGCTGCAACCTCTGCGGCTGCCTCCCGTCTGAGTTCCGCAACAGCATCTACATGGCAATTCAGATCGGGCGTGACCAGCCGCAGCTGAACACGCAGAGCTGCTCCACGACGAACGCGTGCAAGATGGAGGATCTGAACTGCAACAGCAAAACGAACGCCGCTGCGCTCGGCCAGACCCGCGCCGGTGTTGCGGCGGTCGTCGCCAGCGTGCTCGTCGCGGTGGCGGCCCTGGTGGCGTAGCACCCTGCAGTGCGTGTGCACCGGTGGCGAGCAGGCGCGGCGGAGGCCTGGCGTGCTCCGGACACCTGCTCTCACGCCGCCGCCGGTACTCGTCTTATCACGAGCCGGCACCGTACCTCGTGCCTCTTCCCCACAGAGGCGCCTCTGTGTACACCACCATTGTCTCGTTCCTCTCCCTCACACACACACACGCACAAACATGCACACACCATCTCTCCATCTGTTCTCCATCTGTACCACATCTGCGATGCATGTGGCGGAGGGAGGCGGAGGGTCACTCCATGTGCACAACAGGCGTCGCGTGCACGCCTCCCCCCTCTCCTGTGTGCGTGCATGTGTGTGTGTGTGTGTGTGTGTGTGTGTGTGTGTGTCTTTAGTGTCTTTGTGTTTCTCGTTTTGTTTGTATTTTTGGGTTTCTTACAGAGCGACTGTACATGTGTTTATGTGTTTGTGTGTTTGTGCGCAGCAGACGAGACGCGGGAGGAGGAGGAGGACTGCACAAGTGGGCGGAGGTAGCAAGAGAGTGGAGTGGGAGAGGGGGTGGGACGGCGGTGCATGCTGAACACGTGTGTGCACACCCGCGCACAGCCGTGCAACAGTCTCCCTCCCTCCTTCGCTCTCTCTTCCTCGCCGCCCCACTCCAATCCCCCTCCTTCACCTCCAGCGTGTGTGTGTGTGTGTGTGCTACTGCGTGCGCCCTTCTCTTTCTCTGCATGTGCATGTGTAACTGTTCTGTTGGCATGGATTCACCACGCCTTCATCGTCGTCGGCGGGTCATCGTCAACTGCAGGGCATCTTCCTCCCCGCCTCCCACTCTCCTCTCCCTCTCCCTCTCTCCATCCGTGAGGCGCAGACTCTCTCTCCCAGTCTCTCTCCGTCCGGCCCTGCCTTCTCCTCCTCCTCCGTCCCCCTGTGTGCATGTGGTGGTTCGTCGACGTCCTCGTCACCTTCTTTGTCGCTCTCTCTCTTTCTTGTGGCTGTGTCTGTGCCTGTGTGTGCGTGTTTGTCTGTCTGTGTAGGTGTCCACGATGAGTTCGTGTGTCGCCAGCGTTTCTCTCTTGCGTGTCCCTTCGGATGCTGCTCCGCTGACACCTGTGTGTGTGTGTGTGTTTATGTGTGTGCACATCAGTGTGTGTTTGTGCGCGTTCGGTGCAGCGTCGCAGTTCCTTCATGTGAGTAGCTTTCCCCCCTTCCCTTCCCCTTCCCTTCTCCCTCTCGTTTGTTGGTTCTGTTTCTTTTTTTTTTTTTTTACTGTTGGTCCTCTTCGCTTTCTTTTACTCCGTGTGTGTGTGTGCGTGCGTGTGTTCTTGGGAGTAGAGAGGGAGAGCAAGGACCTCGTACGCACAGTAAGTGTTTTTTGCCCCAGCTGGACGTCTGACCGTGCAAGCGTTGTGTAATGAAGAGCCACCAGACACGCACGCACAGACCTCGAGCTTCGCACTTCCACCACCGACCGTATAGTAAGCTGTCAACAACGCATACGTGCGCATCCACACTCCGTGTGTGTGCACCAAAGCAGGCGGGACAGAGACACACACACATATCCCCCCCTCCCCGTGACACACACACACGCGTGTGTGTGGATGCAGCTCGATGAGACGCGTCTAGCTCGTCTAGCAAAAAAAAAAAGCATCTATTCGAGACAAGCACGGTTCGCGCTCACTATGCCCAAACACACGTGTGTATGTGTATGTGTGTGTATGTGTGTGTGTCTGCGTATTCTCCCTCTCTCTCCTCGCTCCTCCCCTCTCCTCTCCTCACACACGCGCACAGCAGCTTTGTACAACTCGCACAGCGCCGTCAGCGGCACCACCTCCACCTCTGCCCCTCCACCCATCGTTCCCCATCACACACACACACAGTGGGACAGAGACTCGCACGCTGCCCTTTCTCTCTCCTTGGGTCGTCGTTATCGCCGACGCCTCCGCTGTTGACGGGTTGTACTCTCTCACGGGTCCACTGGCGCTGGTGTCGAGCTAGTGGTGGACGGACGCGCTCCTCCCTGTCTCTGTTGTAATCCGTGTGTGTGTGTGTGTGTTGTTGCTGTTGTTGTTGTTTTTTTGTGGTGCAGCCGCTACCCAATCACCCGCGATGGCATCCTCCTCCTACTACCCGTCCCTCACCCATACGGCCGCCAGCGGCGGCAGCGGCGGCGGCGCTTCGGTGACGTGGCCGTCGCCGTCGCCGTCGCAGGCGGTGTTGTACCCCTCCAACGCGCTGGAGGTGATGCGGACGCACTGCGTGTACGTGCGGACCTTCAAGACGCGCGGACGGTGTCTCTTGCTCGTCCTTCTCGCACTCCTCTTCTACCAGTACTGCACACTGCGCGGTCGATACGACCACCAACTCGCCGGCACATCGGACGACGGCCTGTACAGCCGCCGGGGCGGGGCGGGCGGCAGCGGTGGCGGTGTCTCCGGCAGCGGTGGCGGGGTGGCGGGGGGTGGTGGCGGGGTGTCGAGTGGCGTCGGGTTGGCCAGCGCCGGGGTGGCGACGGCTGGGCCCGCCAAGGACGGTGGATCGCGTCTCGGGGTGTCCGCGCTGGATGGAGAAGTTGGCGGAGGCGACGATGGTGCGTTGGGTGGCAGCACCGACGGTGTACAACGGCGCCACACGCGTCTGCCGCTGCTGGCGCGTGCGCTGCGCGGGATCGGCGCGCCAGTGGGCCGTGTAGACTTGTGGGAGGTGCAGTGGTGGCCCCCGTCGAACTGGACCCCAGACAGCACCGAAGCACGCTTCGAGCGCGGCCTGCACGTGGCCACGCCGAACGCCGCCTCCCTCTCGCTGGCGCGCAGTGCACCACCGTGGTCGGTCAGCACGCAGCGCGGCCTCGTCGCGGCCGTCACTGGCGCTGCGGCACGTCTCTCCGGTCTCCTCTTCGGCCGCGATCCCCCTCCGTACGAGTTGGCGCTGAGCGCGTTCTTTCGCACACGACAGGCCATGTTAGCAAGCTCGTGCAATCGCTGCCAAGCCCGTGCCATCGACGAGGACGTGCACCACGAGCTGCGTCTGTACAACCTCTTTGTTCGCGAGTTCAAGCTGCGGGTGCCCCTGCTACTCTACTACAACCGCGTTCCCGTCTACGCGATGCTGCAGCACACTCGTCTCCTTCGGGTGCGCAACTACCAACTTCTCGATTACATGAGTCGCGCCTACGCCGTGCAGAAGCGACCTGAGACGGCGACGGACGACCCCCGCGACACCCCAGATTTGCACCTGAGGCAGCTGAACTTCGAGCTGACTCGGCTGTCGCTTGTCTTCTACCTCCAGCGACTGCACCTGCGCGCGTTACGGCACGCCGATGCCATGCGGCTGGAGACCTTCCACTTCCTGCGGCACCTCAGCTCCACCGTTCCAGCGCTGCGGACCGTCTGGGTGGGGCAGGACCACTGCAGCTGGCCTGGCGTGACGTGCGTCGTCGTGCGCGTGCCGCTGAACGCCCTCATCGACGACGACCACCCCGCCGTGCAGGCGTTCGTGGAGGAGATCTTCTCCGTGTGCCGCGGCCCGCAGTGCCTCCACCGCCGCTGTGTCGCGCCATCGTGCACGGCCTACACCCGCCACCTGACCCGCCGCCTCCTCACCGGCGCCGCCCCGGCGTACTGGCTCAAGTGGGATCGCCGGGACGACACCGCGGCGATGGATGAGATGGTGTGGCCCAAGGCATCCACAACGCCTCGTGGCGCGGTGGGGACCGACCCGGTGGCAGCAGCAGCAGCAGCAGCGGCAGCAGCGGGGACCAGCGGTGTGCCCAATGCTGCCTCGGCAGGTCCGTCAGCCGCGGCAGCAGCAGCAGCAGCGGCGGCGGCGGCGGCGGCGGCAGCGCGGTCGCACCGCAACATGGCTGGCAGCACGACACGGTCTGTCTGGACAGAGCAACTCTTCGCCTACGAGCACCCGCATCTGGTCCTCACTGCCCCCGCCATCCTCGTCGACGTGGACGTGCAGAACGTTGTGCGAGAGGTCCTTGGGCCGACAGTGCCAGCGGCCGCCCACGTCGACCGCACCGGAAGCAGCGGCAGCGGCGGCGGCGCGGAGGAGAGCGACGACGACAACGCCGGCGGCGGTGACGGGAACAACGACAACAACAACAACGGCGGCGGCGGCGGCGGCGATGGCTACCGCACGCGTGGAACACCCTCCTCCTCCTCCTCCTACGGGCCTGCGTCGGCCTTCGCCACTCCAGACTACCCAGACGGTGTGGAGCGGCCGCTCGCCGGCGACCTCTTCGGCATGCAGCGCCGCCTGCTGCGCACAAATGCGGAGGCGGCCCCGCGTGGTCTGCGGTACGGCAAGCAGCGCCGCGGCAGTCCCGCCGCCACCGTCCCCTTCACCTTCGTGGCGCTGAACCTGGCGAACATGGGGCTCCACGGATACCTGCCGGATCTGTACGACATCGCCTCCGCCTACGACGTGCCCTCCTCCTCCTCCCCGTCGTCATCGTCATCGCCAGGGGACGCAGCGGCGACGACGCAGCGCACGAGCGGCGACGGCGGCGGCGGCGGCACGGCGACAACGTCCACCACGACCACGACCGCCGCCGCGGCGGAGGTGAGTGTGCAGACGCCTCGGTCGGATGTGTACTGGGGGCGGCTCTCTCGCATGCGCATGTTGGAGGCACGCAACGCGTCCTTCACCGCGACCGGCGGGCCGCGGCGTCGGCCGCCCGTGTCCGTGAGCGCGATCGAGGCGGAACTGCAGCGCGTGCTGCGGCGGGTGGAGAAGATCGGCCAGCGCAACCACCACGAGGACCTCGCCGCGTACTTCTCGGAGACGGCGGCGCTCGCGCGGTTCCAGAGCGAGCGGTGGAGTGCGTACCGGTGGCCGGAGGCGATGATCACCGTCACGAACGAGGTGTCGCAGTCCGCCGCACGCCGGCTCTACCCCGTCCTGGAGGAGAACGCCTTCTCCTCGAGCTTCGCCGACCCTGTGCACAACATCGACCACACCGTCGACGTCTTCGGCGAGCTGAATCCGCGCCTCATCGCACTTCTCTCGCTTGACGTCTCGGCCAACCCCCTCCTCGCTCACGTGTTCCCGCGCACGTGGCTCTCCATCCCATTCTTGCAGTCCGTGCGCACTGCCGGCACGTCCATCCTCGCCCCACCGCTGCGAATGCGTGCTCGGCTGGACAACCACACAGAGCGCTGCCCCGCCTCCACGTCGGGGCGGCACGATAACGACATCGCGGCGTATGCGCAGGAGGCCCTTCGCGAGCGGCAGCGGCGCGATGCGGCGGCGGCGGCGGGGACGGCGGGGCGGGACGGGGTGGAGGTGTCCTCCGCGACGGGTGGGAGCAGTCTGTACGACCGCGACTTCATCGGCGCGGTTCTCGTGCCGCCGTTCGCCAAGATAGACGGCATGTTCCCCGGGCCCGGCGCCGTCGACGCCGTCCCGCAGCACCGGGACTCCCTCCCTGGCCGTCGCGTCCTCGGCTATGAGTTGCGGACCGCATTCGACGGAGGTCTCATGGACGGCATCAAGCGCCTCCTCACCCTCTACTAGAGTCACTCCAACTCCTGCTCGTATCATGTTGACTGATCGCCTCCCTCCTCTCCACCACCCTCTCACTGTTGCTTCTATGCGTACGTGCGTGTGCGCGTGTTGGGTGGCGCTCAACGCAGCCGTGAGGAGAGGAGAGGAGAGGAGAGAGGGGGCGGGAGACGCGCGGACGACGACGACCTCGCGGCACGCCACGATTCCCTCCGTCAGCGCTCTTGTGTGTATGTGTGTGTGTGTGCATATGTTGGTCCTTGGGCTGTGACCGCCCACGCATCTACCATTGCTCGTGCTCCTGACGTCACCCATCACGCACAAGAGCAGCTGCGGCGAGATGGTGAGGAGAAGCGTAGCGTACACAACAACCACAAACACCTCCCCTCCTCCTCTTGCGCTCCGACTCCTGTGTGACAACGACTCAGACCAAAATTAAAAACAGCGCAACTGCAGCAACGCCCCAACCTCGCGCGCGCGCGCCCCACGCAGCGACGCCGGCAACACGTGAGTGCGTTCGCTCTCTATCTCTCTCTCTGTGTCCCACTTTCTTTCGTCCACGGTGTGTACACTCGTGTGTGTGCGCTACTTGTCTCACAAATACCCCCTTGCTCTAGCTGCACCGCCGCTGTGTATGTGTGCATCGAGTACGTGCTTACACACACACACACACACACACACATACACACAGATCAACGTGTGCCGCTAGAGCACCGACTCGTCGCCTCCACCCTCCAATCGTCACCTTCCCTCCCCCCCTTCCCCTCCCGCTGGGCCGCCGCAGCGCTCGCACACGCGTCAGCATGGGTGATACTGCGGCCGGCATGTCGGCCTTTGAGCAACAGCAGCTGCGGCATCTCGAGTTCCTGCGGCTGCAGGACCGCCTCGGCCACCTCTTCACCAGGACCACCACGAACAACTACGGCGGCTCCACCACGAAGGGGCTGTCCGACCTGAAGCCGCTGTGGGACCGCATCGGGCCACACCCGCGGTGGTTACAGCTGATGAGCCCGGAGCAGCTGTCCCTGCTGCTGTCTTTTGATGAACGTCTCGAGTACCGCTGCGGTGAGGATCTGACGCAGCTGCCACCCGGCTTCATAGAGTGCGTGCTGTCGCGTCTCCCACGTCTCCAGCGCTGCGTGCTCAGCAACGTGGAACTTGCGTGCAACCATCCCGAGCTCCTGACCGCGCCGCTGCTGTGCGAGCGGCCCTTCCCCGAGCTACGCCACCTCGACCTGCGCCGCAGCTCGATCTGCGACGACGAGCTGGCGGCGCTGCTGCGCATCATGCCGAGGCTGGAGACATGCGACGTCCGGGGCTGCTTCAACTTGTCCTGGGCCGGCATGGAGGCGGCGCTGCGGCTGGCGTCCGCTGAAGGTCGCCCACACCTCGCTTTGCAGCCGGCGACGCAGGAGGAGAAGGCGGGCGAGCATGACTGGCTCTTCGCGCTGTACGGGTGCCACCTGAACCAAGCGGAGGGCGGCCTTCTGGGGCTGTGGCGCGCGGTACAAGCGGACGAGAGCGGGAACTTGTGGGAGGGCATGATGAACCCGGCGCAGCTGAACATGCTGATGCATCACGACTTGCGCGAGTCCTTCCGCGTCGAAGGCGCCGACAACGAAGGTCTCGTCTGCGACACGATGAAGAACATCCTCTCCCGCCTGCCGCGCCTGCACACCATCGTGCTGCGACACATGAAGGTGTGCCTGAGTGTGACCGCGCTCTGGGACATCCCGAACCCGTTCCCGGAGCTTCGAGAGCTGTACATCGAAGACAGCGACGTGGAAGCCCGGCTGGTGCTGGATCTGGTGAAGACGCTGCCGAACCTTGAGGTGCTGGGCCTGAAGGGCTGCTACAAAGTGTCGTGGCGCGTGCTGGAGCTGGCGCGCGCGACGTGCGGGGCGCGGCTGCGCGTACTTCCAGACTCGCGAGAAGAGAAGATGAAGGCGGACGAGGCCGCGCAGGACGCTCAGTGGCTGCAGATCGAAAGCAGCGAGGCGCAACACGAGTTTTCTCGACTCTCCCGCGAGTACCGTCCCGTGTTGCGCAAGATGGAGGCCGCAGGGACGACCGACACGATCGGGCCGTGGCTGCTGTGGAAGGAGCTTGGCGGCGCGCACCACTGGCGCTCCCATCTTCGACCAGCGCAGCTGACGCTGCTGCTGTCACGCGACAAGACGACGACCATGTGCTTTGCCGTGAACCTCGGCACCGTGCGCGAGAGGGACACCAGCAGCGGCAGCGGCGACGGAGAGGGTGGTGGTGGTGGTGGTGGCTCCACCGCGGCCGACTCCGGCTCCCCATCGACAAATACGCGGAGCGCCATGTCAGATCAGCCAACGGAGGCACCGCAACTTGACACCGGCGAAGTCTGCTCGTACTTTACTCACGCCGTGGCGCGTCTGCCGCTCCTGCAGGAGCTGACGCTGGACGCCTGCCCTGTGTGGCCCTTCAGCTGGAAGCACACGGACGACCGCGTCACGGTGCCCTTCCCACAGCTGCGCCGCGTCCGACTGCGCCGCATGACGTGTCACGCGAAGGATCTACGCGACCTTGTCCGCTACCTGCCGATGCTGGCGAAGGGCGAGGAAGATTCCGAGGACAACGGCATCCTCGTCGACTCCGCCTACGTCCAGTGCGGCGACTACACGCCCGCCAAGCTGCGCCAGATGTGCTGCGGCAAGGTATCCGTGTGCCACCCGGATGGAAGCTGGCACGCGCTGAGCGACCTTCCGCACTGACAACGTACCCACAAACACACACATACACCCGCAAGACAAAAAAAAACTAACGGCAACATCATCATCATCATCTTCTTCCTCATCATTTTGCGCTCCGCTTTGTTTTTTTTTTGTTTGTTTTACGCTTTGGCCATTTTCCTTTCTTCCACGATCACTTCTACGCCTGTGTGTGTGTGTGTGTGCGTGTGTGCGTGTGTGTGTGTATGGATCACACCTCCTGCTGCGTCGCAACACGCACGTCGCTGCCCCCCACCCCCGGAACACCATCACCATCACTATCATTGTTGTTGTTGTTTTCTTCGTCAGCCGTCGCAGTCGCGTGCGTCCCCAACTTCCACATTTTTTTTTTTTTTTCGTCCGCTGTCTCTCTCTCTCCCGTGGTGCTGTTCCGCATGCACAAGGGGTACACACACCAGCTGTTTTTTTTGTTTTTTTGTAGGGGGAGGAGGTGGTCGACCGAAGCAGTCACAGAGTAAAAAGTAAAAGGAGCGAAGATGCAAGCGATGCAACCTCGTTGTTGCCTTTTCTTCTGTGTCTCTGTGTGTGTGTGTGTGTGTGCGTGGTGAGGAGGGGAGGGGGGATTGGACAGACTCTCCTCCCTCAGCCCGCTTGTCGCGCACAAACCAAACAAAAAAAAAAAAACCACCCATGTAGAGCACGTATGCCATCACTGCCGCCTCCGTCACCGCCACGCCGTCGAGGTGTGTGTGTGTGTGTGTGTGTATCGAATGCTGTGGAGGTCACCTCTCTCACCACATCCCTCCCCCCTCTCTCTCCCTCTCCCTTCTACTTCGCACACACAACACAACACAACACACAAGAGAGTGAGAAGAAACGATGTCCTCGTCTCTCCCCACGGCGTCGGTACGGACGTCCCATGCCAACCACAGCGAAGGCGGCGACAACGGCGCGCTGCCGCCGCTGCAGACGCCGACCGAGCTCTCCACAGCGCACGCGCAGCTTGTGCTCCTCGAGGAGGCAATCCGGGCCGCCGCCAGCGCTGCCGTGGCTCACAACAGCGGTGGCCAATCCCAGCTGAGAGCGTCAGAGACGCGACGCTCCGTCACCGCCCCGGCAGTGGGGTCGCCCACGGCGGCGATGGCGGCGGGGGACGCTGGTGCCCACGGCGGCGGGATCATGGCGACCCCGCGAACGGTGAACGTGTCGGCGACGCCGTCGGGTGCCAGCGAGCGACTGAGCGCGCTGCACGACAACCTCCGACGTGTGCGGCGTCTCATGCAGGAGTACGAAGAGGCCTCGCAGCACGTCATCCAGGTGCACCTCATCCCCTCCACAGAGACCGGTGAGGCGGTGCTCGGGACCGTCACTGTACCCCGAACACGCTCCGCAAGGTCGCCGAGCACGCAGGCACGCACGTCAACTACCACCACAACAACAACAATAACAACTGCAGCAGCAGCAGCAGCAGCGGGGCCCTTTTCTGAGCCAGTGAACACAGGTGACAGCAATGGCAACAGCAACGGTGGCGGCGGCGGCAGTAGCGGCCGTTGCAACTCGCCACCAGCCATGAGCGCCCCCGCCGCGTCGCCGCAGCAGACGAGCACGCCGTCGCTCCACCAGCGTCGCGCGCTCGCCAGCGACGCCGTCTTCACCCGCTTCTGCGGGCTGCGTGTGACGCCAGATCAGCTGCTGCTGCCGCTTCCGGACGCCGCTGCAAGCCAGGCCGCCACGCCCAGTCCGTCCGCCGTACCGGCGCAGCGCGCGGCACCTGGAAACCCGACGGTGCTGCACGGCATCGCCGACGACGGCGAAGACGAGGAGGACATGGACGACTGGGACTCGGCCGACACGACGACGCCCGGCGGCAGCGGCGGCGGCGGCGGCAGCAGTCAAGGCAACCGCAGCGGTCAGACGCCAGCGGCCGGCGCCACCGTCGTCAAGCAGAACTCCGGCATGCAAGGCACCACACCGTCCTTCTCTCTTCGCATGGCGCAGCAGCGACAGCGCGCCAACGCAGAGGCGGCGCTGCGGGCGTACTCTCAGTACTTCTTCCACCCGCTCTCCACCACCGCCGCCAGCTCGCCGCCAGTGACGCCGCGCACGGCGGGCCTCGGTGCGCTGTCGCCGCTGACCATGGCGCTGGGGGGAGCGACCGCTGTTGGTGGCGGCGCCACCACCACACCAGCAGTGGGGACAGCGACCAGTGCGAGAGGCACGCCGACGCCGAGTGGCGCCACGCCGTGGAACACCCCGCCGCCGCCCACCGTCACCGGTGCCGGCTCCGGTGTGCTGCGTGAGCTGCACGACACGCAGCAGCAGTTCGATGCGCTGCAGCGGTGTCGCCTCTTCGCCTACGAAGCTCGGCTGAGGGCGGTGGCGGCAGACGGCGACGGCGGTGGCGACGGCGGCGAGTCGCGCAACGCCGACGCGCCTGCCGATGACCTGAAGTGGCAACACATGCCCGTGGCGGTGCAGCGCATGCGCGACAGCCTGGCTGCCCTTCAGACTCGCTTCACGCACGAGTCGCACTACGCCAGCTGCGGCGAGCAGCCGGTGCTTCTGGCGCGGCAGCTGCACGCGTGGACGCAGCCGCTCCTTCGGCAGCTGAACGAGCTCCTCTCGAACCCAACCTTGGAGGAGGTGGACGAGAACACGCGCGAGAAGCTGCGGCGCATGCAGTTCGATGTAGAGGAGCTGCAGCAGGCGCAGGCGCAGGCGATCGCGGGCGGGGACATGCAGCACTCGGAGGAGCTCTACTACGAGCAGACCGGGCTAGCGGAGACGATGTCGGCACCCTACGACGAGCTGGAGGCGACGATGCAGGAGTACGGCGAGGTCTGCATCGATGCGCCGCTGGCGGGGCTGGAGGAGCAGCGCGAGCTGCTGACGTCGCGGTTGACGCGCGTGATCGAGGAGCACACGGGACAGCTCTCAGAGGTCTCCCTCGACGCTGAGCGTGTGAAGGAGAAGCGGCGTGCCGTCGCAACGGCGCGGCACCGGCAGCGCAACACCATGTCCAGCTACCACCACGCGTGGAAGAAGACGTGGCAGACGAACAGCGATCAGCAGATGGCGTGCTACCGGGCCATGGAGCACCTTGAAAAGCAGCTGCACGATCTGCAGCAGGCGCAGAGCTTCCTCGTCGACGACTGGATCAGCCGCGTCACGCAGGAGCGACAGAGGGAGGAGGACGCGGCCGCCTTCGCCTGCTTCGCGGATGCAAGGGCGGCCGCCCTCGCCGAGACGCAGTCCAACCTGCAGGCTGTCATCGACGGCGTGCGGCAGTACAGCGGCGCTGTGCAGTTCGCCTGCCGTCATGCCGAGGCCTTCGCTCGGGAGGTCCTGCAGGGTCGACTCAGCGCCACGCAGCTGGCCCTGCGCAAGGACCGGCTCGAGCACTTCCGCACGCTCTACCTGACACTGGGTGACCTGCGCTTCAAGAAGGCCCGCAACGCGGAGGAGATGGAGAAGAAGGTGGAGTACTACACCCTGCAGCAGGAGGTGGCAATGGACGCGCTGAACCCCAAGGCGAAGGAGTTCAGCCAAGCGAAGCAGCGCTGGGAGGCCGCCAAGGCCGAGGCACTCGCGCAGCTCAGCCAACTGGACCGGCGCAGTCAACTGCAGCTCGAGGCCTTTCGCCCAACAGAGCAGCGGCTGCGCGAGGCCGGGGTGCAGTTCGTCTCCCCCGAGGAGGAGCTCGCCCGGCGCACGCAGCAGCGCTCGCAGAAGCTGATCGAGTATCAGCAGCTGATCGAGGAAGGCATTGGTGTCCGGCCGCCGTCTGCCCACTCCGCCCCGCCCGCCATCACGGCCGCTCCCGCCGCCCCGACACGCCTCAGCACGAGCAAAGCTCTCCTCGGTGGGACGACGGCGGCGGTGGTACGAGGTCACCAGCTGCCCCCGCTGCCCAACGCCGACCGCGCCCAGGCGCTGCAGCCGCGGCCTCACGTGGAGGAGAGCGACATGGACTCGCTCTCGGCGACGGAGAGGACGTCCGTCTCTGCCGCCACACTTCGAGGCACGACGTTGCGGTCTCTCGCCGCGACTGCCGCGACTGCCGCGACAGCCTCTCAGGTGAGTCTGCACTCTACAGAAGAGCGCATCATGCAGGATGTGTCCAAGACGGCGCTAGTTGGTCGCGGCAGAGTCGGCAGCGCCAACGCCAGCTCTGATCGACGCAAACACCAGAAACGCTGATCTCGTGCAGCAACAGAAGCAGTAGCGGCGCGTCCGCATGTATGTCTGTGTGTGTGTGTGTGGGTGTGTGCGAGCATGTGAAAAAAGGGCCTCGTCTTCCTCACTTCCCTCTCCGCAACAGAAACACGAGCACGTGTGCAGTTCGTGTGTGATGTACTCAAGTCAGAAACAAGAGCACCTGCTCTCTACATATATATATATACATGCATGTTTACATATATGTATGTGTGCCTCTGTGTGTGTTCGTCGTTTACGTTTCTTTTTCTTTCTTTGCTATTCGCTTCGGACGCCTGTGTCTTTCTGTGGTCCTCTCTTGTTGCCTGAGTGGCGGTATCTGTCATGCAGGAAGATGTCTTTGGTGGTGGTGGGTGCACTCACGTCGATGTAGTTCTTGTATCTCTCTCTCTCTGTGTCGGTGTCTGCGTCGGTGTGTGTGTGTGTGTGTGTTTTGTTGATTCTGAGTCGGGCGGAACCGGTGCGATGTGTGCCAGCATCGCCGCACTGCGTCATTGCACTCCTCCCACAGGATCAGTGCATCGCCGCCCCCGTCAGTCTTCGCCCACCCACCCTGCAGCCACGGGTTGCGGTCCCTCTGTGTGTGTGCGCGCGCATCTGCTCACTCTCATGTAGTTGCATGCGATGTACGTGACCCTCTCATCTCACTCACTCTCCCTGTCTCTGTCGCTCCGCTTCGTATCTTTTTTTTTTTTTTTGGAATGTCTCCGTGTGTGTGCGCGCACAGCGCCATTTCTCCTATACACACACACACACACAGACACACATCTCCTCCCTCTCCCCTCTCCTCATCTCATCTCTCACGCACTACCCAGTCCACGGTGGTGGCCGGCGGGGAGAGCGGCTCAGCCACGATGTCGTACGCGTCCTCCGCCATCAAGCGCCTCAGCAACGAGTACCGCCACCTGCAGCGGCCGGAGAACCGCGTTCGCGAGTACCACGTCGCGCCACTGGAGGAGAACATATTCGAGTGGCACTTCACACTGCGCGGACCAGGCGGCGACGATGGCACGCTGCCCTACAAGGACGGGGTCTACCACGGCGCGCTCCTCTTCACCCGCGCCTACCCGCTCGAGCCGCCAGACATCCTCTTCTTCACCCGCAGCGGCCGCTTCGCCGTGCAGGAGAAGATCTGCTCCACCATCAGCAGCTATCACAAGGAGCTGTGGCAGCCGACATACGACATCGCCCTGACACTGACGGCGCTGCGCCACTTCATGGCGCAGGAGGACGAGTTCGGCGTTGGCGCCTTCCCCAAGAACATGGTCCCCCTCGAGACGAAGCAGGCGTGGGCGAAGGACACGTGGTCGCACCGGTGCGATGTGTGCGGGCGGGCCACGAAGGAGGTCTGGGAGACAGAAATGAAGATGCACCCGGAGATATCGCCAGATAAGGAGGCGCAGGTGCCCAAGCTGCCCCTGTCCACCACCACCACCACTACCACCACCGGCCCAGCAGCAGCGGCAGACGGGAGCACAACGCCGCCACCGCTGCCCTCGACGACGGACGCTGGGGCGCCGGACGTCCCCACGTCCGCTGCCGCCGGAGCCGCACCGTCACCCACCACGCCACGCCCCACCACAGAGGCCGCCGCCGCCGCATTGCCGCAGCGCTCCCCGGCGACGACCCCGGCGACGCGAGCTTCCCCGACGCCGCCGCCCACTGCCGTGGCGGAGGCGGAGGCGGAAGCCGAGGCGGCGGGTGCACCGCAGCCTGGCGGGTGTCGTCGCACCAGCTCACCGTCTCTGACGTCGCCGCCGGCCTCTCCCGCCGCGACGGAGGCCGCACCGGTGGAAGTGCGGCCCGACGCGGCTCCTTCGGGCGACGACACCGCGCAGTCTTCAGACCGGCCAGCGACGGACAACAACGACCGACGCGAGTCCGTCACGGCGAGCGGCGCCGTCGCCGCTGCCGCCGCTGACGACGACGAGCAATCCGGCTTCACCAGCGTGCTTCCCGCTAGAGTCGTGCGAGAGCACGCGAGGACTGCTGCACCGCCGTCGCCGCCGCCACCACCAACACCAACACCGCCGACGGCGACCGCGGCAGCGGTGCCGGATGGCCGCGACACCCCCGTCGGCATCCCTGACGTGCGCTTCGAGCCGATCGTACGTGACGCCATGCGGCGCGAGGCTGAACTGGCCGATGATGCTGCTGCTACGCCTGCTGCCCCGGCCGCCCCGCCAACACCGCAGCCCACCGAACGCGTTCTCTTCGGTCTGCACTTTCTCCGAGTATCGATGTCGCTGCGTCTCCTCGACCAGATCATCATCACGAGTCTCGTCGTCGTCGTACTCATCCTCCTGCGCCGCGGCCTCTGCGCGGTGCTGCTGGGGTGATGGTGGTATGCACAAGCTCGGAGAGAGAGAGACGGGAGTTGTGGTGGTGGTGCCAGGCTGAAGCAGAGGCACGAGGTCTCCATGGTGCCTGCTCGGCAAACCGAAGACGTCGACGACGACACCGACATTTGCGCTTCGGTCCTTGACTTGTTGTTGTTGTTGTTGTTGTTTTTTTTCGTGACTGTGGCTGCAGTCTCACGTTGTCGATCTTCGTTTCTTTTCTTTTCCTCTATTGAGGCGGCTGCTGTACGTGATCTTCTGATGTGTAGCGCGTGCTCTTGCGCAACCGAAACTACTCGTGCATCGCCGTCCTCCCTGCTCCTCGGCGTGTGTGTGGGTGTGTGTGTGTGTGTGTGTGTGTGTGTGTGCAGCGGGGCGAAGGTACGGCCTCCTCCTCTCCTGCAGAAACAACTTCCACGTTGTCTGTGTACTCGTCGAAGAGAAGTTGCGCACCGCGCCGCGAAGTCAGCATCAGTGCCATCTACCTCATCTCCTCCCTGCCATCATCTTGTTCATCACATCACAAGCGTGCCTCAGCGCCACAAAATTCAACACACACACACACACACACACGCAGCATTCACGACATTCACACACACACACACACACACACATATCCCCTGAGAGTCGAGAGAGATGAAGGGGAGCGAGGCCGCCACCGGCGACGTCGCGGCGGCATCGGCGCAGACGTGGTGTAACGGCGTGCGGCAGCTGACCAGTGAGTACTTCGATGCGCTTGGCGGTCTCGTTACAGCCGCGCGCTTGGGTGGCGGTGGCCATTGTGGTGCCAGCGCGACACAGCTGCGCGCGGCGGCCGGCATGCGACGCAACGAGTACGAGGACGACGCCAAGCTGGATGTCCATGCAACCGACATTGAGGCGATGGAAATGGCGCTGCTGCAGCAGCTGTGGATGCACCAGCAACAGCAGCGGCCAGCGAAGGGTATGCAAGCTCCCGGCGCTGGCGCTGGCGACGATGCGGGGCGCAATGCACATGATAGCGCCGTCGCGGCGGTCAGCAGCGCAGACCCGCCGACCCCAGCGGCACCTCTCTCAACTCCTACGAGCGCTGCAGATGTTGCGGCGGCGGGTGCGACACCGAACACTGACTGGCACTCCTACTTCCTCTCCCCGCGCCACCCGTCACCCGCGGCAGTGGCCGCCGCCGCATCGGCGCAGGTGCCTGCAGAGCTGCTGGCGGTGTTCCGGGCTGCCCAGTCACGACAACGCGCCACAGACGCCGCAGCAACGGGGCTGACAGAGGATGAGGGCGCCGAGGCCGCTGCGCTGGCGTACCTGTGCTACCGCTACTTCTTCACCCCCACCGCGGCCACCACCCCTGCCTCTGCTCCGCCCGCCCGCTCCCCACACGCGTTCAGTCGCACGGAGGCGTTGTCGTCGCCGACGGCGCTGGGCAGTCCTGCGGCGTGGCGCGCGCTCATCGCCAAGTACAGTGCGGCGGACCTCGCCGCGGGGCAGCAGCAGCAGCAGCAGCCGTCGTCCACGCCTGCGACATCGCATCAGCAGCAGCGGCACCGCATTGCCCAGTCGCCTTTAGCGGGGGACATCCTCATCGGCGTTCCACCACCGCGCGTCCTCGTCGCTGCCGTCGACACGACGGCCGCCGCCGACGCGGGAACGGAGGCACGCACGGTGGCGCGGGGCACGGCCGGCCGCCAGCAGCACCGCCACGGCGCCGGCGCCAGCGGTGGGAGCCGCACGGGGACACCATCAGCGCCGCCGCCACGGCAGCCACGACCCACACAGGCAGCCACGCCCCACACAACGGCGTCGCACGCCGCGAATCGTCTCCGCGGGGAGAAGAACCAGCGGATTGCAAAACTCCCACCGTTGGACCTCCACGCCACGGCAGCAACGCCGGCGGCGGCGGCAGCAGCGGCGGTCGCCACCCCGCGTGCGTCGGACCCGTCGCAGCGCGTGACACTCCCGGCGGTGGCTGCCGGTGTCGCCCCGTCCATCCCACCGGTCACCGCCACCGCCGCACCGGCAGCCCAGGCGACGTCGCCGCCCGCGCAGCACGACGGCGTCAGCAACGCCAAGAGACGAATCTGTAGTGCACACCGGCGGCACGTGGCGCGACACCTGCCCCGCACGGTCGTCCTGCCGCCAAACTACAGCGGCGTCCACGGCGAGCACCTCACGATGGCGCAGCTGCAACAACTCCTGGCCAGCGTCACACAGGATGGTGTGACGGCGCTGGCGGATGGACAGCGACACGACAGCGCCGCCGATGCCGCCGCGGCTGAGTTGTACCGACTCCAGCAAGCCGTGGCTCGTGTGCTTCTCGCGAACGTGCAGCTGGAGAAGGACATCAACACACTCACAGCTGCCGCCGCAGTCGCCGAGGAAGCGGAGGCGAACGACGCGGACGATGCGGACGACGTGGACCAGAGCGTGTCCAACAGGGGGCGGCGCCGCGGCCGCGGTGCTCAGGGCAAGACCGGCGCCAACACCACGGCATCGGCATCGGCGCCGTACATGGCCGCCCCGCTCCTCACCGCCACGGCCGCGGCGCTCGCACTGCCCGAGAGGCGCAGACGGCAGCTCCTGCTCCCACCCGCGCCGATGCCGGTGCCGCTCGCCAAGAGCACGCTCACCGCCCCCTCACTCCTCCTGCGCAGCACGAGCACGAAGCCGTCGACCGCCGCAGTTGTGGCGCCTGCCATACCGCGGCCGTGGCGGCAGGAGAGCGCGCTCGCGGAGGGCACAACCCCGTCGCACAAGAGCGTACGCAAGAACCGCCCGCGTGTCGCCGTGCCTGCCACAGCGGCGGAGCCGCAGCAGCAGCAGCAGCAGCCGCAGCATCCACGGTTGGTCCTCCACGAGCTGCAGGCCGCGATCGCGAGTCGCGAGGCGGAGCATGCGCAGACGCTGGTCGAGATCGACGCCCTCTCGAAGCGCGTCCACCGCCACGACACCCTCCTTCACGCTGTGGCGGAGTACTGGCGGCGCAACGCCGCCGTCATGAAGCGCCAGCACTTCGCCGTGCGGTCGCTGCCGCGGCGCTCCACGCCGTCCGAGACCGCCACCCACCCGAGCGACGGCGCCGGCGGTGTCGCAGACGTCAGCACATCACCGTACCTGCACACCGCCTCAGGTGGCACACGCGACCCCACCACCACTACCACCACGGGCACCGGCGTAGCCCGCGGCCGCAGCGGCAGCGCACATTCGGCGTCGAGTCGCAAGGACAGTCAGAGCCCCCCCGTCACGGCCACCACCAGCTTGTCGGGGCGCATGACCACCCTGGACGGCTCGCCGTCACAGCTGCAGCGCGCCCTCGCCCACATGGAAGCCGTCTCGGACACACCGCCAAGCAGCAGTCTCTCCTTCGACCCACACACCGCATCCTCCATGGCCGACACGCGCTTGTCGCTGCTGCCGATGGAGGTCGTGCTGCGGCGGCAGATCGTCCCTACTCGCCGGAAGGAGCAGCAGCAGCAGCAGCAGCAATCACAAGACGCCGGCGACGGCGGCGCTGCCATCACGGCGGTGGCGGGAGGGAGCGCGTCGGAGCGGATGCGGGCGGCCGTCCACGTGACCCCCGCAATGGACAGCGACCGCGGCGGGCGTCAGCACCGCAAGGTGGTCCCGCTCTACAAGGACAACCTGTCCAGCGCCGCCGTCGTCTCCGGCACCGGCTCGCCGCACACGAACAAGGTCACCACAACCGCAGCGACGAGTCCCGGCTCCGCGGACGCGGACGCGGTGGGGCAGCAGCTCTCCATCGGCATCGTTGAAAGACCTGCGTCCGCCGCAGGGGCCGTTGGCGCCACCAGTCGTCGTGGGCACACTGCGCCGGCGGTCGCAGGGGCAAGCGTGTGCACCAACAGCACCAGCAGCGGTTCGCCAGGCACCCTTTCCACATCCTCGCCAGGCTTTCCCCGCCCGCACGAGTCACCGACGTCACGGGAAGTGTACAGCGCGAGTGAAACGACACACGACAAGGGCGGCAGCACTGGGAGCAGCAGCAGCAGCACCAGCAACAGTCCAACCAGCACCCCACGCTTCCCCACCACGTCCGTCACGGTGCACCGCGCACCTCCACCGCAGGTTCCAGTGACGACCCCCTCCTCCCCTGCGGCGGCGGCGACGGCGGCGACGGCGGCGAACTCGCCCCTGAACCCGAGTCGCGGCAGCACCGCCAACCACAGCCACCACCTCACCAGCTCGAGCACACGGCGCGAGGATGAGGACGTCTTGGAGCGCGGCTCATGGCGTACCATACCAGCGCTGCAGCTCGAGGACCTGGACGAGATAGCGGAGTTCATCTACAGCGTTTTCGAGCGAGTGTAGATGACAGCACGCCGTCGTCTGAGGTGCCCCCTCACCCCACCCCCCCCCCCCCCCCCACCCGTCGCTCCTCTTCGCTTCTTCTTTGTTGTTTATTACTTTTGCATTTCTTCTCTGTGTGGAGTTCATGTACAGTAGACCACTGCGTGAGGAAGGGGAAATGGATGAACACTGCTGGATGGGTGATGTGGCCTCGTGTATGGTGAAGTTGATCCGACGGGATCGAGAACGTCAGCGACGACCTCCACCGCCTGGTGGGTCGGTCGATGGGCACTTGTGACACAGTCCCGCTTCTCCTCCCTCTCACGCCTCTGTCGGCCTCCGGGTGCCACACATACACATGTACATGTACATGGATGCACACACAGCACGCAGGTCCGGAGCCTCTGCACCTCGAGGTCACCATCACCTCCGCATCTTCTAGCCTCCCTTGTTCCCCCCCCCCCACGCCGACTCACCCATACACACACATACACACAGCTGTGCACGCACGGACACACAGGAAGCAGGATTCCGGCGTCTGCACTGTGCGAGTCTGGCCAGGATTGGTTGACGTGGCAGGCCGCCGCCATCATCATCACCGCCAGCTGCCTCTGCACCATCACCTCTGCCGGAGAGAAAAAAAAAAAAAAGAGAAGCGGTGAGGCGCACCGAGAGACACCATTCGAGGTCGTCACAGCGAGAGAGAGAGAGTAACATACTCTCGTGCTCGTCGCGAGTCTCCCTCAACCTTCACCCATGCAACAACAACAGCAGCAGCAGCAGTCCCTTGTGGGACGGCGACGAGGGGCGAGGCCGCCACACGGGAGCGAGTCCCCGCTGTGGTTCAGTCTACTGCGCCGGTGCCTGCCATGTCTGGCGCTGCGGCGGCAGGACTTCCGCTCAAGGAGTCGCGTGCGCCGCCTTCTCATCGGCGTCCTTCTTTTCCTCCTCGTCACTCTTGTCGTGCTCACGGGGTACCTGCTGTACGAGCTCCCGCTCGGCACCATCAGTCCGCCGCAGGTGACGTCGAAGCCATCGCCGCAGGTGACGCCGAAAGGCAAGTTCATGGATGCGGCAGCGGTTGCCGCTCTCATGAAGGCCAGGGAAGAAGCGATGGTGCGCGAGTGGGGCAAGAACGGCTTCCGTCCCACCTACTGGGGACTCGACCAGCGCACTCTCCCTGGGCTGACCCGGGCGGCGTTGGAGAGCTGGTTCGAGCAGGCACGTGCGCCGTCCCCCGCCGCCACCGACGCGGGCGCGGACGCGCTGGCGGCGGCGGCGGCGCGTGCTGGTGCGAATGCGAATGCGGACGCAGACGAGGACCTTCTGGACGCGCTCGCACTGCTCTACCCCCCAGCGCAGCAGCGCCGGTACTACCGGGCGGCGCTCGACGCGATTCTGCGTCACGGCACCCGCGTCGGCGGCGCAACGCGCGATGCCGTGCTTCGCCACCTCGTGGAGGAGGGACTCGGTCGCCGCCGGTTCGACGCGGCACGGCGGGTCTTCCACGCCGACGCCGCGCCGCACCTCAGCCCACGCGGGCAGGAGCTGCTGGAGAAGGCGGCGGGCTCGTGGCCAGCTGCGCCTCACCTCGACGCCGCGGCGGACGGGGGGAAGGAGGAGGAGGAGGGCGGTGGGTCGGCGCGGCTGCCGGGGTGGCGGTGGTCGCTCGTGTGGGACAACTTCACGACGGACATACCGGTGCGCGTTGAGGGCCGCTCGCACGTGGACATGCAGAACCTCATCCTGCAGTTTCCCGGCGGCTCCCAGTTCCGCCGCAAGCAGTCGACGGCCGCCGCCGACGGTGACGAGTTCGTTGGCAGCGTCCCCCTCCGCGCACGCCACGGCGGCGGCGGCGTCCCCGACGAGCTCCTCCCCGTCGAGCAGCACCCGGGCGATCGGACGGGTGGAACCGTGTACACGCAGGAGACCTTCCTGCGCAACGCCGATGACGGGATCACGATCAACCAACGCCCCGCCTTGGAGCGTGGCGTGCCTGGGACGCGGGCGGTCTTGTCCCCTGAGGCAGACGGCGCGTCGGTGCCGCTGAAGCCCAGCCTCTCCGCGAGGAGCGCCGCGCCGGCGGTCAAGCAGCCGATGCGGCACGTTGTCCTCGCCGCGCACTGGGACAGCAAGTACTTCGCCGACTTCTCCTTCCTCGGCGCCTGCGACTCTGCCGTGCCTGTGGTGTTTCTGCTGCGCACGATCAAGAACATCGCCGCTCTCACTGACGTGGCGGAGGCGCTGACGGAGTCCTACAAGGCAGAGCGCCGCGGCGGTGGCGACGGGGCGGTGGTGCCCGGGCTCACGCACTCCTTTCGCAACGCCACGACCGAGGCAGACGTGCGCGAGCGGCTCGCGTCGCTGCTCTCGCCTGCTCACCATGCCCTACTCTACCAGTACTTCTTCGCCCGCCCTTACACCGTCAGGCGTGCGGCCCCGCCGTCCAACGCACCGGCTGGCGCGCAGACCGGCACGGCCGAGGAGGCGGAGGAGGAGGTAGTGGTGGATGTGCGCATGTGGCTGGACTGGGTGCAGCACCTGCCCGCCATCTCCGTCATCCTCTTCGACGGCGAGGAGGCTTATGTGGAGTGGGTGGGGAACGACAACACGTACGGCTCGCGGCATCTGGCGCGGCGCTGGCGGCGCACCCCGTCTGTCCTGCAGACGCGCTACTCTGGCGGCCCGCAGTCTCTGCTGGACTCGGTGGACCTCTTCGCGCTCTACGACCTTATGGGGACGCCAGGGACGACGTTCCAGAACCTGTACCCGACGCAGAGCGGCATCTTCTACGCGCAGCTCGCCCAGCGCGAGGCAGAGCAGCGGCGGCAGGCGATGCGGGACACATCCGCCATCACGGTCGAGCTGCTGTGGCGGTACCACGGCGCCGGTGGGAAGGCGGACCCGGTCCTCGGCCAGCTCGGCGCCTCCCCCGCAGCGGCCGTCGAGTCCATCAACGTCCCCTACGCGCGGCGGGTGCTGGCGAGCAACCCATCGCGGACGTCGCTGCCGGGGTCGTGGCTGCTGTATGGCACGCCGCATGAGATGCACACGCTGCATGGTCTACCCCGCACCAGCACCGAGATGATGCTCGTCCACCACTTTGAGCGGCTGCGGACGTATCACAAGCTAAGCCGCGACGTCGCCGTGCGCGACGACTTCGATGCCGAGGGACACCTGATCGAGACGAACGGCAACATCTTCTTCGACATGTCTCGCACGCTGCACTGGCGCCGCCCCCGCGACGCCGTCGACATCGACGACGACCACAAGCACTGGCTGGACACGCAGCGCGTGCTGCACCTCATCCCGGTACCGTTCCCACGGTCGTGGCACACCGCGGCCGACAACGGCAGCGAGGTGGACGATGGAACGTCGACAGACCTGGCGCGGGTGCTGTGGTCGACCGTGTTGGAGCTGGGCGACTACTGGACTCGGAAGGAGTGAGACAAGAAGTGGAGAGGGAGTGTGTGTTTGTGTGTGTGTGTGTGTGTGTTTGTGTATGTGCATACAAATCGAAGCGTCTGTGACGTTTCGCAGCGCTCCGACCCTCTCCAGGAAAACAAAAAAAGAAAAAGAAAAATGTACCACCACCGCCACCCTGCTTCCCCCGTCCCGTCCCGTCTAACTCTTCCTCCACCTCCACCACTGTCGCTATCACCACAACAGCCGACCTCCTCCTCTCTCATCTCTCCTCCCTCCCACAGGTATCCCTTCACCTCCTCTTCCTCAAATACACCACCCCGCACGTGCCTCTTCTTTTTTTTCTTTTTTTTCTTTTTCCTGTGTCTGCGTTCGTCCCTCACCGTCGCTCGCTCTCACGTTTTGGTATCGTGTTTCTGCCCCTCTCTCTCCCCTCCCTCTCCCTCCCCCGTCCATCCACACATCCATCAAACATCACAGCTGCACTTCTTCACGGACGTTCATCCTCGTGGTTTCTCTTCTCTCTCTGTGCATCGCCGTCGCTGCGTCTCCTTGTCACACACACACACACACACACGTAGCCACGCGCGCACCATGGCGGACGAGAAACTGTACGTCACCCCACGTGCGGTGCCGCTGTGCACCTTGGCCATCGCCAGCGCCTTCGAGCCGCTGACGGCGAAGCAGCGCCTCTATGCCCACCACATGATATCGGCGGGCTGGAGCAGCATAGCGGTGGTGGCGGAGCAGGTGAGCCCCGAGTCTCTGCCGCTGCTGCGCCTCTTCTACAGTGTGCTGAGCCCGCAGGAGCTGCCCGAGTACCGGAGGAGGTGCGTCTCCCTCGGCGGCGCCACCGAGGAGGAGGTGGACCAGTTCCTCGAGTACTTCGCCATGGTGTACACAAACGCGGGCAACTACATCTCCTTTGGCGACACGAAGTTCATCCCGTCCATCCCAAAGGAGAAGTTCGCCTCGCTGGTGTCGAGCTCGGCGGGGCAGCCGACGCTGGACCCGGCGCTGTTGGACGCCATCTACGACCTCCGCGAGGACAAGCGGACGCTGGGCTTCCCGTCCAAGGGGGTGTCAGCGTACTACGGCCCCACCATCACGCACGAGGACATCGTCGCCGCGAACGACTTCCTCGCGGCCAAGAAGATGAGCGGCATCAACACGCGCGTGTTCAAGCAGGAGGACGGCACCTTGGTTGTCCGGGTCGCGGCGGTGACGGAGAGGTCGGTGCCGGCGGAGCAGCACAACGGCCGCGCCTTTGTGCTGCACTACGGCGACTACAGCAAGGAGATGGAGCGCGTCGTGCGTGAGCTCCACCTGGCGCGCCAGTACGCGGAGAATGAGACGCAGGTGCGCATGCTGGACCACTACATCGAGCACTTCACGAACGGCGACGTCGACGCGCACAAGGAGAGCCAGAGGGAGTGGGTGAAGGATGTGGGGCCCATCGTGGAGTCAAACATCGGCTTCATCGAGTCCTACCGCGACCCGTCCGGCGTGCGGGCGGAGTGGGAGTGCTTCGTGGCTGTGGTGAACAAGGCGCAGTCAATGGTGTACCGCGCGCTCGTGGCGAAGGGCAGGCAGTTCATCGTGCAGCTGCCGTGGGGGGAGGACTTTGAGAACACCAAGTTCACGAGCCCCGACTTCACCAGCCTCGATGTGCTGGGCTTCGTGAGCAGCGGCATCCCGGCTGGCATCAACATCCCCAACTACGACGACATCCGCGAAGCCGTGGGCTTCAAGAACGTGTACCTGTCGAACGTCGTCGGCGCCATCAACCTGACGGAGAAGCTGAACTTCGTTGCGGCGGCGGACTGGGAGCTGTACAAGGCCAACATCCAGGTCGCCACCTCGGTCAACGTCGGCATCCACGAGCTGCTGGGCCACGGCACGGGCAAGCTGCTGACGGAGAGAAGCGACGGCACCTTCAACTTCGACAAGGCCACGGTGGACCCCCTGAGCGGCCAGCCTGTCGCCACGTGGTACAAGCCCGGCGACACGTTCTCGACCGTCTTTGGCGGCCCCAGCAGCTCGTACGAGGAGTGCCGCGCCGAGGCTGTGTCGCTGTACCTCTGCCTGCTGCCGGAGCTGCTGGAGGTGTTCTCTCTCGCGACGGCGGAGGCGCAGCAGGATGTCATCTACATCTGCTGGCTCAACATGGTGCGCGCCGGGTTGGTGGGGCTGGAGTACTACTCCCCGGAGCAGCAGAAATGGCGCCAGGCTCACATGCAGGCGCGCTTCTGCATCCTTCAGGCTCTGACGCGCGCGCCGAACCCGATTGTGCACATCACGGAGGACGCGCAGGAGGGTCTGCACCTGTCCATCGACCGCGACCGCATCGCGACGGATGGCCGGAAGGCGATCGGGGAGCTGCTCGTGCATCTGAACGTGAACAAGGCGACGGCGAACGCGGCGCGCGGCAACGCCTACTACGAGGACATGACCGCCGTCAGTGACGAGTACCTGCGCTACCGCGCGATCGTCATGGCACGCCGCAAGCCGCGCAAGCTGTACGTGCAGCCGCACACCCAGATCTGCGGCGACCAAGTCACCGTGTCCGAGTACCCCCCGACGTTGGAAGGGCTCGTGGAGGCCTTCACCACCCGCCACCGCGCTCTCCCGCTGTAAGATGGAGGGAGGAGGGAGGAGGGAGGAGGGCAGCGGTGCCAGCCGTCCTCCTTCTCTCGCTGTTTTTTTTTTTTTTTCTCTGAACTCGGCTGTTGTTGTTGTTGCTTTTGTCTCGATTCGCCGGCCATCCTATTTCAACTGTGCCATCCTCTACTCTTGTCCCCGCCTCGTTCACAGGTGCAGGACAGGAGGGGAGGGGGGAAAGGACGTTCCACCAGCGCACGTTTCTTTCTTTCTTTTTTTTTTTACATTCGTTTTTGCACCCATCTTCTGCAGCATTACAGCGGCGACGGTGAAAGCGTCTGTGTGTGTGTGAGGGGGAGGGGGACACATCTGTGTAGATGCGGCTCCTCTCCCCTCCCCCATTTTTCCCGTCATCGAGTCATGCGGCGCGTGCGCCAGTCAAACCAACAAACACCAGAACCTCGCCGATGCACGCAGAGCAGAGCCCCTCGTTGGCCACGCCGTCCCCGCCATTCTCCGCACAGCAGGCAGCGCAGCGATCCGTGTCCAACTCACCCACACTTCCTCCCGCCTCCCCGTTTTTTTTTTTTTCGACCACCACAAAAAAAAAAAAATGATGTCGCGACGACGCGTGGGGCTCAAGTGCTGACATGCTCCGCGGTGTGCTTCTGCAACGGCAGACGTGCGCGGGGTGGGGTGTTCCGTTGCCGGCCTGACCCAGTTCCCCTACTTCAACGGCGGGCCCGCGACACCCCTCTGCAGGAGGGCAGGCCACACCGACACACAGCCAAGCAGAGCACCGCGTCAACGCAGCAGATCACCCTCGCTGGTCCACGTCCTCCTCGCTCCATCATTGAAGCCCCCGAAGGTGACAGAGCGAAGCTCCGGCTACCAGACAAGGACCGCCTCCGCGTGGCCACTCCGCCGTTGTACCACGACGGCTTTTCCTGCACCTGTATGCTGTCCTCACTGTCCACTTCGCCGACAAGTCCGTGTGGCTCAATGGAAGAGCATCTGACTACGGATCAGAGGGTTGCAGGTTCGAATCCTGTCACGGATGACTTTTTTTTTTCCGAGAGCACTGCGGTGACCATCATTTCGGCGATTGAGCGGCAGACATCCATCCCCTTCCGCATCGAGAGCGAGCCCCAGCAAAGCGGCAGGAGGTCGCAGGCGAAGCGACGCAACAGGAGGGGCAAACGCGACAGCCACAACCAAGCCAACAAGGGCACCACACGTTTGCTGGAGAACCAACGCGGTCCACTTCAGCAGGGCGCACAGCGCGGGATCCCCTCCTCGCAGTCGTCACGCTCGTCCTCGATGAGCTCCCCCCGAAAGACGACGGGAACAAAAGAACGGCCGTCGCGCCGATCGCAGCGGCGGATCACTCCAAAAGGGCGGCGGGCATTCGCCGCGATGACGGAATTCCGATGTCTCCGCATGCATCAGAGCTCCAGCACCGCCGCGACCCGTGGACGCCCTCTCCGCGCCGGCGTCCTGTGGCGGGGCGGTCAGCCCTCTTCCCCGCGGACGACCTCAGCCCTTGGTTGGCCACGTCACTGCCCCCGTGCGCCTCCCACAACCCCGCGACGACGTATATCGACGACGACTTGTCGAAGACGCCGCCGCCCTCTCACGCTCCAGAGGTAATAACGGAGCTGTCGCTGGAGCAGAAACTTGCCTTGCTCGCGGCACCGACGGTGACTCCGTCGGGGCGTTTCCTGTCGCACCTCCTCGCACCCCCGGTCGGCGCAGATTCGAATGCAACGAATGCCGCACCACCGCAGCCTCAAGGCGAGCATCGCACGGCTTGGCGAACGACATGCGCGACGGCCTCTGGGCACATCGGACGTGGAAGCAGATGGAGTCGCTGTGGACGCGCTTTCATGCGTACGCGGCGCAGCGCGGCCTCCCGGTAAGCGACCAGACCGCGACAGTCTTCGTGCACGACTTGGACGCGGCGCCGACGACAAAAGTCGGATACGCCAACTCGCTGGCGAACGTCTTTCGGAAGATGGGCCTCCCCCTCCGTGAGTCTGAGGACACTACGCGCAATCGCAGCGGGGATCGGATGGCGCCGTTCCCGTACACCAAGCACCTCTGATCCCGCGCGCAACTCCCGTGGGCATCGCGAGCACGCAACCGGAGCGCCTGCGCATCGCCCTGCTCCTTGCATGGAAGACGGCCTCACGCTGGGACGACGTGGCGCGGCTTACGAAACGCTCGGTGCTGTCAGCCACGC
>JAECZO010000181.1:0-39044 GCA_019188245.1 Novymonas esmeraldas | reverse complement strand
CACACACCCACGCGCACAGACACACACAGACACACACCCACACACAGACAGACACACAGGCGCTCTTGCCACCCCCGCCGCGAAAATGGTCCTCATGCAGAGCCTTGTGCTGGAGAAGAAGGGCGAGATCACGCTACGTGACGTCGAGGTGAATGACACTCTCGGCCCGCACGACTGCCGCGTGAAGATCCACAGCGTGGGCATCTGCGGAAGTGACGTCCATTTCGCCGAGTACGGTCATATCGGCCCCTATTATGTGAAGAAGCCGATGATCCTGGGCCACGAGGCGTCCGGCACGGTGGTGGCTGTGGGCACGGAGGTGAAGAACCTGAAGTCCGGCGACCGCGTCGCGCTGGAGCCGGGCATCCCGCGCTGGGACTCGGTGCAGACGCTGAACGGGCTGTACAACCTCGATCCAGAGGTGACGTTCTTCGCGACGCCGCCGGTGCACGGGTGCACGTGTGTGTCTGTTATCCACCCCGCCGCGCTGTGCTTCAAGCTGCCAGACAATCTCAGCTACGAGGAGGGCGCGATGTGCGAGCCCACGGCGGTCGGCATGTATGCAGCCACGAAGGCCGGTATTCGTCCAGGAGACATCGCATTTGTTATCGGCTCTGGCACGATCGGTATTCTCACTGCGCTGTCGGCGCTTGCGGGCGGGTGCTCGACCGCGATTGTTTGTGATTTGCAGGACGACCGTCTCGCTGTTGCGCGTCAGTACCCTGGCGTGGTGGCGGTAAACGCGAACAACGCGAAGGAGCTACGGCGGGTCGTGGATGAACTGACAGCAAAGAATGGCTGCGATCGCGTGTTCGAGTGCAGCGGCAGCGGGGCTGCGTTCGGACTCGTCGCCGAGTACGCCGCGCCGGGCGCGACCTGCGTGCTTGTGGGGATGTCGGTGAAGCCGATCCAAGTGGATTTCGTCTCGTTGCAGGCGAAGGAGATCACGTTTCAGACCATCTTCCGCTACCGCAACGTGTACCCGAATGCAATTCGTCTGCTGAGCTCCGGCAAGATCAACGTGAAGCCGCTGATCTGCGCCAGGTATCCGCTCAAGGACGGCGTGAAGGCGTACAAGCGGGCTCTGCAGAAGGACCCGAAGGATATCAAGATCGTCATCCAGGTGGATAACAGCAACCTTAGCAAGCTGTAGGGCTGCGCTGACACCGAGCGTGGCGCAGCTCGTGGCATCTCTGTGTCGGGGAGACTCTTAGCGGAACAGAAGGGACATGTAACTCCACACCAAAAAAAAAAAAAAAACGTACGCGATCTGCAGGCTACTCATCATGTTCTCTCTTCCTTTCGTTCTACCTCCCGGTCGTTCCCTGTCGCGTCTGTTTCTTCGTTCCTCTTCTTTTTTTTCTCTTTTGTTGTTTTGTGGTTTTGTGTGCTCCGGCTCACGCCAACGTCCCTCGTCCGTGCTCGTCTCTCCGTCCCAGCGATGGACGCTCGGTGATGCCTCTACTCGTGTGCCCCTCTGTGTGTATGTGTGTGTGTATGTGTGCGTGTTGAGGTCTCATCGCTGAAACCGTTTCATCGCTACCGGTGCCACCGCTCCCCCGCTACACCAGCTCTGGTGCAAATCTCCGTTCCCACGCCTCCTGCTCGTCCTGCTCCTTGCACCACCTCCCGTGCCCACTCGCAGCCTGTGCGCTGTGTGGTGCTGTAGGTGTATGTGCCTGTGTCTGTGTGTGTATATATGATACGGTCCCAGGAGTAGTGGAGTCAGTCGCTGGGGTGCGTGGTGCTCTTCGTATGGAGTGGCGCATGTGGTGGAGGGTACCTGCGATCCGTGAGATGAAGGGGGGAGGGACGGCGGCGCACACCTGTGCGTGGCGTAAGACACGCGCAGGTGTGCAAGCCGACCGTGTGTGTGTGTGTGTGTGTGTGTGTGTGTGCGTGTGTGGTTTTGTGGGGCAGTGCATATGGTGTGAGCCTCGCCACTGTCCGTGTGCCTCTGTCTCCTGCTTCTTTCTCTCTCTCTGTTCTTTTTTTTTTTTTCTTGCTCAGTTCGCTCCTCATTTGTTGGGATGATTGAACCCCTGCGAGTGCTCACGGATGTGCGTACTTGACACACGCGGCATCTCTCTGATCCGCCTCCCTCCCTCCCTCTCTCTGTGCGTTCCTGCGGGTACGCACGGTTTGGGAGGGGGAGAGAGGGAGGTGGAGGTGCACACTGCACTACGTCCTCTGCACCGGCTGCAAACTCCCTCGCTTGTGTTTTTTTGTTTTGTTGTTCGTGTCAAGTTTCACGCCTCTTCTTCTATTCGTTTCCTTCTCTTCTCTCTCTCGCTTGAGTTTCCCTTTTGTCTTCTCTGTCTTTGTGGCCACGATGTGTACGTGTGTGTGCACGTGCATGTGCCTGTGCCCACTGTGTGTTTGATATGTGAGTGAGTGAGTGTGTGAGTGAGTGAGTGAGTGGTGGTGTGTGTGTGTGTGTGTGTGTGTCTGTGTATGTGCCTCCGTGTCTATCGCAGCCACCGTTGCTGCTGCTGCCGCCACATCCCACTTCCCATCCCACTTCATCACCCCGCACCTCTGCGAACGTATCGTGTGCATCTTTTTTTTTTTTCCTTTCTTTCTCTTCCTTTCTTCCACTTCGCACGGACGGAGTAGCGCGCGCGCACAAGTTCAACGCAGAAAACGAACAACAAAGGCAAAAGGAAAAAAAGTGTGTGGACAGCGCGATGCGACGGCTGCGTTGCTGCTGGTGAAGCAGGCAACCGCGGCATCCCCTCCTTCCGTGTGAAGCACTGCACCCGTTCAAGGTCAGGGGAGAGAGAGAAAGAGACGGACGGGTGCGCCTGTTCATCAACTGCTGTCACGTACGGCGTGCTTAGTGTGTGTGCGGCATATCGGTCATGTTGCTTCAGTGCGCCCACTCGTGTTGGGTGTCGTCGTCGCTGTCGTCCACACCGTCGCCTGTCTCTTTCTCCCATGCAAGGTCGCCGGGGCCGTCTCAGGACCATCACTCCCACTCCGCACCACACCTCCTTTCAGCGCGGTCGCTTCACGCCTTCACACACACACACACACACACACACACCTGCCGCATTCGTAGACGCCACACTTCCCAGTGGAGCGACGGCGCTGCTTCCATTGCGTGCTGCGTTCTCCCGCCTCTCCAGCAGCAGCTGCGCGCGCACCGACGCCTGATTGTGTGTGTGTGTGTGTTTTTTTTTGGTTGTTGGTGATGCGCCTTCCTTTGGCTCCTTCGTGTTGTTAGTCGCGCGTATGAGTTGCACCGATGGGCAACGACGCAGCACCGTGGGGGACAGCGTCATGACTTCGTCTGTCGGTGCTTCTACGCAGCGTTGCGGTGCAGCGTCACAGGCGTCGGCGCATGCGTTGTCGGTGCTGCTGCACTCACTCGCCACTCTGGCCTGCGGCTCCGGTCTCGTGACGGCGCGCTCCTGCGTCTCTCCAGTATACGACAGGAGCGCGTCGCCGCGGGATGGGGATGCGCCGGCTGTGTGTGCGACCGCGTCGTACCGTCTGCGTTGCTCTCTCATCCTTCTCGTGTGCCGGTGGATGGCGGCGCGTGGTGCGATCCCGGTGAACGGCGAAGTGTCCGCGCTGCTGCGGCAGCTGGCGACTCTACGCCCTGCGCGCAGTCGCTGCGACGGGCAGCCCCCTGTTGACGGCGACGCGGACATCGACGACGTGGAGGAGAGCAGGCCGGTGCACCTTGGGCACGCAACGGATCTGGCGTACAGTCGCGTCTCAGCGCTGCTGGGTGCCTCGCCCCCACAGCTGTCCTCCATGGCTCTGGCGGCGACCCTTTCCGCAGACACACACGGCGACAGCGACGCGGACGCCTCCCCGCTGGCCCCCCCGTCTCCGCTGCTCTCTGCCGTGGTCGACGAGGACGGCGACGAGGACGGCGACGAGGACGAAGATGGTACGGCGCGCGTCTGGGCTGTGCTGACGCACCTCTGCGCACGGTCGACCGTCATGGAAGCCGCTGCAGAGGCGGAAGATGACGTTGCGTGGCGGTCCCCTTTCCTGGCGCTTCGCGACTCATGGAGCCAAGCGATGGCGCTTGTTCCGCGTAGACGGGCAACACTTGCGGTGCAGCTGTCGGCGGAGCAGACTCGCACCCTCCTCCACGTGTACGCGGAGGCCGCAGTTGAGCTAGCGTCTGTTGTGTGTGTACAGGCTCTGACAGCAGCGCCGCTGCCGTCGGCTGCGGTGCATGTCGAGCTGCTCGCCGCAGCGGCGGCGCAGGCCGCGGTGCGTGAGCTCCTCGCGGCACAACAGGTTGCCCGCACCGCCGCCACGTACTTTGCCTCCACGGCGTCCGCCGTGCTCATCGCCGATGTTATCCGGCCTCTGCTGATGACACTGCTGGGCTGGTCTCCGTCCGGCGAGAGTGGCTCCACGCTGGAGCTGCTGCACCCGAGCGTGGAGCTGAGCTGCGATCCGCGGTGCTGTGTCGCTGGGTACGGCCTTGTGGCAAACCACGCCATTGACGAAGGCGAGCTGCTTGTGCGCGAGGTGGCGCTGGCCACCGTGACTGGCGCGGAGGTGCGCGGAGGAGTTGCACTCTCTTCAGTGGTCGAGGCTGTCCAACCCCGCGGCTGCGGGTGCGTCGGTCGCGGTGGTGATGCGCTGCGTACCACCGCCGAGACGCGTGGGCAGAGCGCGGCAGCAGTCCTTCTGCGCGTGCTTGCCCTTGACCGAGACCTTCTCCACCGGGGGCAGCGCCAGTGGGCCACGCGTGTTGTCCTCGACGCCACCCACCAATCCAGACCGTCACAGTCCCCAGAGCAGCCGCCACCCCCACCGACGGCGGAGCCCACAGCAGCGGCGTGCTTGCTCCTCCACGGCAGCTGCGCCGCCACGGACGCAGCTGCCGTGCACGCGTCTCGGCTGCTGCTTGGTCTCCGGGCCGTAGAGGAGTTCCACATCGAGCTGCCTGCCGCGTCGTGTCACCACAAGCAGTGCGGCGCGGACCATCACCACCACCACCACCAGTGCACTGGCGCTGGCGAGACGCAGGACGCGGGGGTGGCGGGCGAGGCCCTCTTCGCGTTGCTGCGCCACGTGAACCACGCGTGTGCGCCGAACGCGCTCCTCGTGGTGACCGCGTCACCCGCGCAGGGCAGCGGCACGGTGGCGTCTCTGGTGGCACTGCGGGCCATCGAGCGCGGGGAGGAGGTCTCCGTGTCGTACGTGCCGGCCACCACGGCGCTCACGGTGGCGCCGGAGGAGCTGCACGAGATACTCAGATTCCGGTGTCGGTGCCGCCTGTGCACGACAACGGCGGCGCTGCTGCGCGGGCACGTGTGCGGTGAGTGCGGCCAGCTCGTCTACACCCCGCCGCTGGTCTCGCCGGCGACGCACTCCTCCACAGTCGACGCGCCGCGCGTGGCGACGGTGTTTCGGCACGCGGAGTGCTGCCCCCACCACCACCACCACCACCACGACGTGCAGCGGCGACGGCGGTGCCTTCAGCAGCAGCAGGAGGAGCCGAGAGTGGAGCACGACGACGATGATGCAGGGTGCGTCGCTGCCGGGCTGCAGCGGCGGCTGGACGCCGTGGCAGTGGAGTTGGCCGGGTGCGACGGACGAGGTGACGCAGCAGCGGGGGCGGTGCGTGACCCTGTCGTGGCGGCGCTGCGTCGCCTCGTGGACCTCGACGCACAGGTCTCTCTGGCGCTGCCGCCGACGCACTTTCTGCGACTGCGCCTGCGCCTTGAGGCGTTCGCCTACTCCGTGGTGGCGCGTGGACTCGGCTCGACTGTGAGCGCCGAGCTGATCCACCTCTGCGCCAACACCCTCGAGGCGTTGGAGTTGGTGATGCCGGTGAACCACCCCCTCCTCACCGGGCTGCGCATGTACCTCGTCTTCAGCCGTGGCCGCCATGTGCGTGCGTTGCGCGCTGCCGACGACGTTGAGCACGGGACACGGCATGCCGACTGCTGCGGCGCGGTGAGGGAGCAGGCCGCGCTGATGCAGTTGCCCTTCGTCGTCGACCCCCTTGTGCGCCGGTGCGTGGCGCGCTGCTTCCAGGAGCACTATGTGCAGCTGCTCGCATGGCGGCCGCAGTGGCTCGCACACGCTGGTGAGACGGGCGCACTGCAGTCCTTTCTGGCGCGCTACCCGGTGGAGCTGGAGGCGTGTGGTGTGACGGCGACGGAGCACATCGAGCTTCTGTCGTGCATGGAGGACGGTACCGAGTGCTCCTAGACACGCGAGTGCGCCGCCGTCGACTCGGCGCGTCTGCTGGCAGGCGGGAGCGAGTCAGCGTGACGATGGAGGTGAAGGTGCACGACTGGGGACGCGGCGTACTCGCACTCCTCACACTTCTTCTTTTTGTTTTCTTTTCGCTTTTTTTTTTTTTTTGGAATGATGTACATCTTGTCTCTCTCTCTCCCTCTCCACAATCTTGCCCACACACAGACACACACACACACAGAGATGTACATACAGGCGCGTGAATATGCAGGGACAAGGCAGAGTGTGCTTCGCGTGCGTCCCATCCCCATCCCCCATCCCTTCTGTTGCGCATTTGCCTTCTTTCTTTCTCTTTCATCCTTCTACTGCTCCCACTCTCTCTCTCTACACACACACACACACAGACACTCACGCATACGAACAGACGCAATGGAGGAGGTGCACCGCGCGTTGTGGACCCGCTGCACGGCGTTCGTGGCGGCGGCCTGCGCCGGCCGTGACGCCTCGCACGGCCTTGCACACATGCGCCAGGTAACAGAGCAGGCCATCTTGCTCTATCTGATGGACGCCTCATCGTCCGTGGCACCGGGGGAGCGGTCCGGCATGCTCTACCGCCTCATCCTCGTGGGGATGCTTCACGATGTGGCGGACCACAAGTACGACGTCGATGGCACCCTCCACCACCGCGTCAGCGCTTTCATCGCCGCGGAGGCAGCGGCGCTGGTGGCGCACGCGACGGACGCTGACCCGAGCACGTTCTCCATCCCGCTCCCGGGCGGTCACACGAGCGAGCAGGAGGCGGGCGTGGCGCGACTCCTGCTCACCTCGCTGGACGCCATCTCCTACTCGAAAGAGGTGAAGCGTGGGATGCGCTGGTTCGTGTCCGCGCTGAGCGACGGCAGCGTCGAGGCGGCGTCGGCCACCAGCAGCTGGGTGGCGGTGCGCGACTACGTGAGTGACTCGGACAAGCTCGAGGCGATCGGCAGCGAAGGGCTGCTGCGGTGCTATGAGTACACGTGTGCCCGCTTCCGCGCCGCCGCCGCCGCCGCCGCCGCCGCCCACGTCCAAGCCCCGCCACCGCAGCACCAGACGACCTCTATCGCTGAGATGGAGAAGCAGCTCGAGACGGTGCTGCTGCGGGAGGTGGTGGACCACTTCCACGACAAGCTGGTTCGCTTGCTCCCCTTGTTCATCGTGACGTCAGCCGGCAAGTACCTTGGCGCGCCGCGTGCGGCGGAGATGGCGGCGGCGCTGGCGGAGTGGCAGCTCCAGGGCCCACCACCGGTCGCGACGTACTGGCGCAACGCTGCCGTCGAGTACACCCCTGTGTAGGACGTGACCGAGTCAAGGCGAAAAAAAAAAGGGGGGGGCAGGCAGGTGCGCACACCGCCGCCACCGCCCCTCCATGTCCGCGTGTGGCTCCCGAGTGCGTCGCTCGCCACAGCATGCGTGCGCTGGAGATGCAGAAGAGAGCGAGGCGCCGGTGCGCGCCACACACACACACACCACACCACACACACACAGGTACACGCATACTCGTATTTGTTGTCCCCCTCTCCTCCTTTCTCTCCCAACGCTGCTTATCCTGACTCTCGTGCATGCGCACGCATGCCTGTGTGTGTGTGTACATGCATGCGTATGAGAGAGAGGGGGAGAGAGGGAGCGCAGTCATCGGACTGCCTTACGCCTCCTCTTCTCCTTCCCTGGCAGAGTCTACCACACACACACACATCTCTCTCTCTCCCTCTCTGCTCTCCGCACCATGTGCCACCTCTCTCTCTCCCTCCGTCACACTTTCCTCTGTGTGTGTGTGTGTGCTCGCGCACCCGCTGTGATACATATGCACCTGTCTATACCCACGCACATCACAGCCAGATGGATGCCGCCGCGCTGTTCAACGATCGCCACGGCGATGTTGCGGCCTTCGCAGCACTTGTGTTCAGGCGGGGTGCGGCCGCTGCCGATGCACCGCGAGGCATCTCGACGACGGCGCCGGCAGCCGACACCGGAGCGTCCTTGCACGCCTCGACCGCCGCAGCGACGTCGCCGGCGTACCGCCGCCCCGCCTCTGCCAACGTGCCTGTTTCACGCGTCCTCCACGAGGCACAGGCCCTTGCCGCCCGTGCGCGGCAGCGGGCTCGCAGCAAGACGGCCACCGGCACCGCCACCGCTGGTGCCATGGGCCTCCACGCACAGGAGATACGAGACCGCACGTACCTCTTGATGTCCGCCCGCGAGGCACCGCACAGCGGCACTACCGCGACCGCGGCGTCCAGCGTGGACGTCGTCCTGTCCCTCGGCGATCAGAAGAGACTCCGGCGGCTGCGCATCAAGCGAGAGCATCAGCGCCTGCTGTCCCACGCGCAGTGGGCTCTGCTGCTGCGCCGACGTCGCCGGCTGTGGCTGCGCCGACGTCCCGTGGCACGGCGACGTCATCTTGCGCGGCGCCTCGCGCTGGAGTACGGCCGACCGCTTCCACATTGCCGCTGCTGCAGCACCAGCCGGCGCAGAGCTGCCACTGCGACGGCCGCCGTATCACCTCGTAAGGCGCGCCGGCCCCCCGTAAAGGTCGCTGCCGCCGCAGTGGCGCAGTGGCTCCCGTCGCACGCGCGGTTGGTGCGGCGCTTCCGCTACCGTGTGCTGTCCGTCGCCCTTCAGCCCAGCATCACACACGCGCGTTGCTCGGTTGGCGCGCACGACGCATGCGATGAGGGTCGTCGTGCCCGACGCCTCCGCCTGTGCGCCTCCACCGCCGCTCGCGTCGCGGTCGCTCTGACACCAACGCGCAAGGACCACCGGTCGCTGCAGCGCTGGGCGACGGCGCTGGGCGTGCAGCAGCGCCAACACCTCTCCGCCCCGTCGCGGCGTGCGGGCCACAGCCCCACATCGGGCCCCGAGGCCACGATGCTGGCAGATCTTTCGCACCACTGCGTGTACGCCCTCACGCCGCGTCTGACAGCGCAGGCACCTGCGACCACCTCGTCCGCCTTGGCGAGCGCAGCGGAGGCGCTCGGGCTGCAGCCCGGCGCGAGCACGGCGGTCTCCGGCGTTGTCTTCGCGCTCTCCCCCACGGCTCGTCACCAGCGCACACGGCAGGGCGGTGCGTCTGCCGTGCATGGGCACATGTGGCGGGCCGGCAGCGCCGCTCTCGGCGGGGACGCGCTGCAGTGCGACGACGCGAGCCTCGGGTCTCTCAGCACCCTCTCGCGGCGGACGCGTGTGGTGCCGGTGGTGCTGGTCGCCACCCCACTGGCCACCGAGGCCGCGACGTCCGCCGTGGATCTGCTCTTGTTCAGCGACGCCCCGGTGCACTGGACACGCCGTGCCGCGTCGCAGTACCGCGTGCGGCTGATCTCGTGCTGGAGCCCGTGCTCGCTCGCGCCGGCCCGCGCCTCCGTGTTCGAGTACTGGCGGTGTGGCGCGTCGGCGTCCTCCTCCCCCGCGCAGGCGCTGTGGCCGCTGCTGAAGGGCACCCTCCAGCGCTGTGCCATGGCGCACCGGGCGCTGCAGCAGCGCCGGGCGGCGGTGCGGCATCCTCCGCTGAGCACGGCGCGGCGCAGCCGCCGCCGCCGCGCAGGAAGAAGGGCGGGCGGCTCTTCCACGGGGGCACCCGCTCCAACGGCATCGGCTGGCGCGGCGGCGAGTCCAGCGGCGCGGCGGCCGTCGCATCTCTCGGTCGTCGCCATTCCCAGCCTGCCCCCTCCACTCCTGTGCAACGGCAGCAGCGCGCTGGCGGAGGGTGCGGCGGCTCCCTATGCGTGGCGCCTCGCCGTGCTCTACCGCCCCGAGGCAGACGAGTCAGCCGCCGCCACATCGTCGGCAACGCCGCGGCCGGCAGCGGTGCGAGCTGCTCGCCAGGCGCGTCTGCTGTCGGCGCGGGCACGCCGCACTCACTTCCAGCTCGCCCGCCGCTTCTTCGCACGTCTTCTCACCGCCCCGCCGCCGGTGGCGGCAGCAGCGCCGCGCGGTGGTGCGGCGGCGGTCAGCCGTGGCCGCTGTCGTGTACTCGGTCTGCAGGACCGCGCCATTCTCCTTCACCTGGTGGGGCGTCCTGCGTACCCGCGGGACTACGGCGCGTCCCGCCCGTCAGCCGCAGCGCAGCACCGCCAGCGGCGGCGGCGCCGGCGGCCCTCCAGCAGCGCTCGGGTCACGAGACGCGGAGGCAAGCGCGGTCGCACGCCGAGTTGGGGGGACGACGACGGCAGCGAGGCGGTGGCGTCGCCGGCCGCGGTGCCGCTGCCGTCGTACTCTCGCGTGCTCGACTGGTACGCAAACACCTCCAATGCGTCGCGTCGCGTCTTTGTGCGCGCGGCGCACGCCGATCGACGGCTGTCCACCCCGCACAGCGCCGTGGGTGTCGTCCTGCTCCAGTGGCGGTGGTGCCCCGTCACGGTGGCGGCGCGTGCCGCCTGCGTGCCGCGAGTCGTGCGCGTGGGCGTTGTGTCGTCGAGCGCCTTCTTCGCCCAGCGCTTCGGGTGTATGCTGGCGCCGGTGTGGTGCTGCTTCCCCCCACCGGCGATGGACACGTCCGCCGGCGACGAGGAGGAGGCGGCGCCGTCGCCGGTGCATCCCACGCTGTGCTGGGACGCTGCGTTGCTCGTCGGCGCCGACACTGCTGCCGCTGCCACAGCCGCGCCATCGGTTGCGCAGTATCTTCTCGCCACTCCGGACGTGGCGGACGACCTGCTCCGCCGCAGCGCCACACACGCGCGTGCCGAGCCACACCGGAAGCGCGCGCGCAGTCGCCATCAGCGCGCCTTCCACCTCGCCCATGGACGGACGGCGCGGGAGCTGGAGGCGCGCCTCTGCGACCCGCTCCTGTGCACCCCCGTGGAGCTCATCCGCTGGTACGCGTAGGACGTGTGGTGGGAGGAGAGTGAGGGGAGGGGAGGAGGTACTCCGGGTAGGTGCGGTGTGCACACCCGATCTTCTTCCTTGCAGGTGTATCCCGGCACGACCCGCCCACCCTCCCCACTGCGTCCACTTCACCTCCACAACACTCGTGTCGCCAGCACGGTCCCCCACCCTTCCACCCTCTCTCCCTCTACACACATACACACACAGAGAGACACAGACATTCACGTGAACGCTCTCCGCCTCCGTCACGCGATCGGCCACGTTGGGTTGGTGGAAGGCGTGCAGTGAACAAGCCGAACCGCTGCGTCGACTGCTGCCACTCTCTGTCTCTCTCCCACACACGCACACACACACACACCTTTGCCACTCTCCCTCTTCCCTTCTCTCTCTCTGTCTCTGTCTCTGTCTCTGTCTCTCGCGTGCACATTGCACGCACAGTCACCGCTGTCTTCGCAACGCACCGCCGGGCAATGGATGCCGGGCACACTTTGGACGAGCTCCTTGCGCGCCACGAAGATTATGTCTCTGCCGCACCGCACGCAGCACCCGGCAGGGGTCACCGGCGCCGTGGGTCGCGGTCGTCGGCGACACCGCCGCCGCGACTCGTGGAGGCGTTGGAGCGCGGAGTGAACCCGCTCATGGTGGGAACACAGGCGCACACGCCGGAGAGCGCCGCGCGTGAGAAGGCAAAAGCAAAGCGCCGGGAACCGTCCGCAGCGCGCCCCATGATGCAGCGGGCAGCCGCGTGTTGCACAGGGCGAAGGACCACCACCGCCTCCAGTGCGCCGACGTCCGAGACTCGGGCAGGTCTCACCCCCGTGCCGCGAGACCGCGACGTGCAGAGGGCACGCGAGGCAACCGTCTCCGCTGGTCTCGCGTCGCGTCATCGAGAGCTGCGTGCGCGGCAGCTCGGCGACGAGGCCGGGAGCCCGCGTCGTCGCTCAGCCGCCACACCATCGCCTCGCAGCGACGTCGGCGGCGAAGGCGCGTTGAAGCGCCAGCGCGTGGAAATGGAGAGACCGCCGTCGTTGCCGGGGGCAGCCGCCCCGTACGCAGGGGCCACCGTGGCGACACACCACCGCCGCCGCGCGTGGAGGCGCTGCTGCACAACCCGGAAGATCGTGCGGCTCTCGCGCGGAGTTACGCGGGCTGCGGCGCTGCGGCGCTACTGGTACGCCGCACCAGTGCACGTGACCGCGCCGCCGTCAGGCGCCCCCGCCGTGTGCGATACGGCCATGGAGCGCTGCGCGCAGCGCCGTCTCAGAGCCGCTCGCCGCACTTCTGCAGACGCGCACACTCGCGCACGCCGGACGCGGAGACAAGTTGGCCCCCCCGCACCAGCACTAGCGCCAGCGCCAGCGCCAGCGGCACACGCAGCGGTCGGCGGCCCCTCGGCGGCGGCGCAGCCACCGCCAGCAGCGAGGCGCACCGGTACGGGGCCCACGAGTCGTAGCGAGCGCAAGGCGCGCGTCCGCGAGCTCCTCCGCTGCTCCGCCACGCGCATGTGGAGGATGGCCGCCGGCGTTGTGGCGGAGAGGAGGGACACGCTCTGCCAGCTGCGCCATCCGAGCGCCGGCGCACTCGTGTCAGGGACGGCGGCGGCGGCAACAACAACAGCGAAGGCGGGGGTGCTGCCCCTCACCCTCGCTCGACTGTTCCCGCTCTTCGGAGCAGTGGCGGAGATGCTGGAGGTGCGCCTCGTCACAGCGCCGACGCGGCCGCGCGCCTGTCAGCCCGCGTGGTCTGCCCCACAGCTGCATGTTGTTCAACGGCGTCTCGGGGTGATCGTGGAGGAGTACAGCAGGACCGTCGGCCTCCTCCTTCTGCCCTCCCAATGCCGCGCGGAGATGCAGGCGTGGTCGGACGCCGTCGCGCACATGCGTGACCGCGATGACGCATCGGCTACGGCGTCGCTGGCGCGCGTGGCCACGTCCCCATCTGTCGTGCGTGTCCCAAAGCACTTCCCTGGCGCATCGGGCAGCTTGACAGAGCTCACGCAGCTGCTCCTGCAGCGCCACTCCCGCACCTCGCGGTCACCACGGCGCGGGCGGCGTGTGCTGGTGGCGGTGTTCTGCGGGGAGGAGCTGGCCACCCCGCCACCTCGCGGCGGTGTCGCCCGACCGGACGCACGACCGCGCGACGACGACGGAGATCGTGGCGCTGGTACCTACCCGCTCTCTCGCCTGCTGCATCGCTGCCTGTAAAGGCAGAGAACAGAATCACACACGGACACACACACAGAGAGAATGAGAGACGTGGGAGCACACTGACTTCAACGATCGGCGGTGTCACGTCTTCTACGCGTGTATCATGCGCTGGTCCGCGGAGCGTTGACCACCCGCCTGCAATGGCACCCACCCTCTCGGCTCTTTCTCTCTCCTTCCCATCGAGAGCACTTTCACCCGCTGCCGTGAATCGCAAGTCGCGATTCACACGTTCGCTGACGCACACACTGATACACATTTACCCATACACACACATACACACACATACACACACATTCACACACACAGACAGAGACACGTACATACATACACACACACGGCAGCGCGAGAGAACGTTCTCCTCACTTCTTCTTCTCCTATCGCGGCGCGGTGGTGCTCGTCGCACACGCACACACACCGCCGCCGCCGCCGCTGCCAGACGCCACTCCGCCAAGATGAAGCGCAGCCGCAGCGCCTCGCCAGCCGCCAGCGCCGCGGCGTCGGCGAAGCGGTCGCACACGGAGCGGCAGGAGGTGGCGCTGTTCCTCTTCCGACGGGATCTGCGGATCGTGGACAACACCGGTCTGCACGCGCTGTGCGACGAGGCGGCCCGCCGCTCCATCTCGGTGCTCCCCGCCTTCTTCTTCAACCCGGTGCAGTGCGACAAGGCGCAAAACGCATACTTCGGCGATGCCTTCTTCCAGTTCTTCTGCGAGTCGCTGGTCGACCTGGACGGGCCGACGCAGCTGGATGGCGGGCTGGTGTGTCTGCGTGGCAGCGACGAGGAGTGTCTAGAGCGCATCCGGGACGCCGGCTACGATGTCGCGGTGCTCGCCTTCAACGAGGACTACACACCCTTCGCCGTCGCGCGTGACCGGCTGCTGCGGGACTACGCAGCGGGGCGCGATATCACCTGCGTCACGGGGCCGTGCGACTACTCCCTGCGGCCGCTCGATGCGGTGGTGACGGCCGCGGAGCAGCCCTACAGCGTCTTCACGCCCTTCTACAACAGGTTCATCGCCGACCACGCCGGCAAGATCGACGAGCCGCAGCGGGGGAACGTGAAGAAGGTGCAGTCGATGCTGGTCTCGAACCCCAAGCGGTACCTGGAGAGGCACTTGGTGGACCCCGCCCGGCTCTACACACCCATGCCCCAGCTGCAGGACCACGGCGGTCGCACAGAAGGGCTCAGGCGCTTGTCGCATGTGTCGAAGTTGGCGAAGTACGCAGACGTTCGCGATGACATCGCCGGCGACCACACGTCGCACCTGAGCCCGCACCTGAAGTGTGGCACGGTGTCGGCGCGCGAGGTGTGGCACGCCGCCGTGGCGGCTCTCGGCAAGACGCACGCCTTCACACGCCAACTCGTGTGGCGCGAGTTCTACGCCATGTTGGCCCTCGCGCACCCCCGTCTGCTGCAGGGGCAGCTGAACGCCTTCGCAGGGCGGCGGGAGATCGTGGCGACGTCGACGCCGCGCCGGAACTCGCCTTTCCAGGCGACCTACGAGAAGTACAAGTGGAGCTGGACGGCGCAGCACTTCGAGGCCTTCAAGGAGGGCCGCACCGGCGTCCCGCTCGTGGATGCGGCGGTGCGCTGCCTGACAGCCACGGGGTGGTGCCACAACCGCTGCCGCCTCGTCATCTCCAACTTCGCGGTGAAGGTGCTCGGCGTTGACTGGCGCGAGTGCGAGCGGTGGTTCGCGACTGTCGCCGTCGACTACGACGCGGCGAACAACAGTGGTGGCTGGCTGTGGTCCTCCGGCCAAGGCGCCGACGCGCAGCCGTACTTCCGCACCTTCAACGCCTTCCGCCAGTCCGAGCGCTTCGACCCAGACTGTGTCTTCATCTTCAAGTGGGTGCCGGAGTTGGCCAAGGTACCGCCGGCTGTGGTGCACAAGTGGGAGGAGCATTGCACCAAGCGCACCAGCAAGGCGTCGGCGGCGGGAAAGAAGTACCCCACCACCTATCCCGCTCCCATTGTGGACACCAAGGCCGCGACCAAGGCCGTGATCGAGAACTTTAAGAAGTACAACGCGTCAAGGAAAGAGTGAGCACGTGATTCACCGCTCCCTCCGCTGCAGTCGCGACACGCGGCGACGCGCCTCATGCAGACACCTATCCCCCCCCCTCCCCTCTCAAGCACACATACTCTCGTGATTGTTCAGTGGTGGTTGTTGTTTTTGTTTTTGTGTGTGTGTGTGTGTCTTTTTCTTCTTCTTTTTCTTCCCAAATTTCTATTGTACGTCTCTCTCTTTGTTTTTTTTTTTTTTTCGTTCTCTGTGTCCCATTTGGCGGCATGCATGCGCCTCTGTGGTACGCACGCACTCACTCTGACAGACGCTGTCACGTTTGCGTGGATGGATGGATCATCGAAGGAGTCTTCACAACAGCAACCACCACAAACGCCAGCGTCTTCTCCGCCAGTGTCCACATTCGCGCTCACCTGACGTCGACGCACCCGATATGATATCGGTGGCACCAGTGCGGCACCGAAGCGTTTGCGTTGTCTCCGGCAGACATCTGCACGCGGAAGAGATGGGAGGGCTTCTCCATGTACGGTGTCCACTCTGCCTCCCTCCTTCATCTCTTCTCCACGGCTTCTCCGCACTGTCCATCGTCCTTCACCCCATCTCACTTCCTATGGCGCACGTGTGTGTGTGTGTGGTGTGTCTGTCCGTCTTCCTCTCTCTCTTGGTGTGTTGGCGTTTGCCACCCATGCCGTCTGTCAGACCTCGGTCTCCGCCACTCCTAGCTCACTACACATCTACACACACACACAGAGGCGTCTTTGCTGCTTGCTTGGGCTGCTCATCGGCTCTCTATGCACCAACTTACCACCTTCAACTACGTCGCCGCGGAGCTCGGCCATGATGAGCCGGTGCTGCACGCCGTCGTGGCCACACACCGCTGCCTGCCTCCTGACCCGTACGGGACGCGCCTTGCGACAACGATTCCCCACACCATTGCGAGCGACACGCGCGAAGGGGCCGATGCCGCCGTTGATGGTGCGAGCCTATCGGAGGAGGCGGCGGCGGCGGAGCTGACGGTGGCACAGGAGCTGGCAAACCTGGATGAGCGACTCGGGGCGTGGAAGCAGCAGCGCTTGGCTGGTCTTCAGACTTCCGGTGGCGACCCCGCACCGTCGCGTGTTGCGCAGCTCGAGGCGGCGATGGAGGTGCGACTCACACGGCGGCGCACTGTGGAGCAGGACCGCGCGCAGCAGCGCCTCGAGCGCATCATCGCCTCCCTCGGCCCCCGCATCGAGACACAGCTTCGCCTCGTCACGGGGCAGTACCACGACCAGCCAGCCTCTGCAGCCGCCACCGCTGCGACGGAGGAGGGCGATACGCCGGCTGCCGCTGGCTGTAGCGGTGCCGTCGCTGCGCCGCCACCCTCCCCTCGCGCACGCATCCTCTGCGACCAGCAGCACTTCATTGCACGCCAGCAGATCGCGCTGGAGGAGCGCGATGCTCGGCAGGTGTTGCTGCGACATATGTGGGACGCGCGGCGTATGACGCACCTCGCAGAGGACGAGCGGTCGTTCCGCCGCCGCATCCAAGCGAGCGAGGATGCGTGGTGGTGCCGACTCTTCGACGCACCAACCCCTCCTCCCACCACAGATGACCCGTAGCTGTGTCTCTGCGTCTGTGTGTGTCTGTGTGTGTGTGTGTGTGTGTGTCTGTGTGTAGGGTGAGGGGCGCATGGAGGTACGCGTGTGTCCATGTATCCATGACCCCTTCGTCTTTGTCTGCTCGCATCACATCTTTTGTCCCTCTCCCTCCCCTCACCGCCTCCCCCCTCCCCCCTCTCTCTCCCTCCCTCGCCACTGCAGTCGTGGTGGGGCTCATGTACAACAACCGGACTCGCCAACGCCCCTCCCGGCGCTTCTCGCCTCTCGTCCCCCGCTCCCCTCCGTCCTACTCCTCCTCCACCACGGTCACTAACGTCCTGACCGTCGTCTTGGTGGTCACCCACACGTGCCTTGATATGCGCGCGGGGTACAGTCTGTGTATGGGCTGAGCTCACACCGTGTGGCTGCGAGCGGCAGTGCACCTGACACTTCCCCAGCCAACAACGGCGTGCGCTCCGTGCACCGCTACCTGTGCCCACCCCTTTGCTCCCCCTCTCCCCACGCTCCGCCTCTACCTCCCGCTCGCGTGTGTGTGTGTGCCTCTACCACGGACGAATGCTCGCTACGTCGGTGTTCACTCGTGGACACACACACACACACACACACGTCCTGTGCGCCGCCACGTGTCCTCAACGAGAGGAAGGGTGCTGCGTCTCTCCACAATTGTGCGTGTGTGTCTCCCCCCTCCCTCTCTCTGAGAGCACCTTTGAGTGAGTGCACGTAGTCGCTGCCCGTCATCTCCCGTGCCCTCCCACCGCGCGCCATGCTGGAGAAGGTCGTGCCGATCCCCTTCCTGGGGAAGGAGGTGTCTGGCTGGCTCTATCGCACGTCACGGTGGACGCGCGATCACCCGTATAGGACGGCGGCCATCCTCGTCGCCTGCGTCGGCGGCTCCATCCTGTATGAGGCGCAGGTCACGCACAAGGATCGTATGCCCTCGCCCAACGTCAACAACCACCTCGAGTACCAGCTGAAGGAGGCATCGCTGTGGGAGCGCTGGTTCCGCCGCAGCGGCGCTGCCCAGCGCGAGCAGCAGGCCGAGCAGACCGTCTCACACGAGAGTGCTGGTGAGGTGCCCACGCCAGCGGAGATCGCACGCCAGCAGCGGCTGTCGCAGCGCACCATCGCGGACACGGAGCGGCTCCTCGCCGCCACCGCAGATGCCGAGGAGCGGTTGGCGCTGGAGAAGATCATCGAGCATGAGAAGAAGCTCATGGAGGGGGTGAACAACACCACGATGGTGGTGCGCAGCGGGCAGCTGGACGTGCGTGCCCCGCACTGGGAGATCCGCAACAACGAGCGCAACTGGAGTATCCTGTCCCGTGACCAGCAGCAGCAGAAGGATCACTACTGGTACCGCCTCGAGCGCAGCCGCGAAGACGATTTCGCGCGCAACACCTACTCCAGGCCCTAAGCCGCAGCAGCGACTCCACGTGTCGATCGATGTCGAGTGTTGACGTCTGCGTCAACTGCGGAGTGACCTGTTTTTTTTTTTTTTCTTCTTCTTCTCTGTGTTTGCCTCCTCGTTGCTGCTTCCTCACAGAGCACGTCTAAGAACCCTCTCCACGCATCGCCGCACTCCGCCTCCTTCAGCCTCCTCAACCCCCCCCCCCACACACACACACACACGGGCTCACGCGCTCCATGCTATTCGTCAGCGCGCGAGAAAGGTGGCGGGGGGATCTGTGAGCCGGGCCTCCCCGCGCGCGCCTCCTTGTCGCGGACGCCTCTGCGCCGCTCACCTCCGTTCTCCCTCTGCATCCTGAACCCGCCTACCCCCGACCCTCTCCTTCCTCTCCTCTCACACGTACCTCTGGCCCGCATCGACCCCCCCAAAAGGAGCGCCAGGGCAGTCTGTGTCGGCGTGTGTAAGTGTGTGTGTGTGTGTGTGTGTGTGTGCATCTTTGGGGAGGAGGTCTCTCGGACGAACATGTCTGTGCGGGTTGCAGCGCGGCCGTGGGCGGCGGTGTGCCGTGGCGCACTCGTGCATCACCGCCGGCACATCAGCGGCGGCGGCCGCGGAGATCTTTTCGTGCGCCACGCCAGCGCCTACCGGACCTCTCTCTACGGCGTGCGGCGCGGTCTGACGGACTCGTCGCAGGCCACGGACCATCACTCTGGCCAGCTGCACGCACGCAAGCGCGTCGAGCACACCATAGGCGACCGCGCTTCGTCCGGCAACGGCCTCCACCGCGCCGCCATCGCCGCGTGGTCGTACCTTCTCCCGTCTCTCCGACAAAGTGTGGAGACGGCCCTGCCCATCACGGTGTTCGACAAGCTGCGCACCGGCGAGGCTCCCCTCACCCCTTCGGAGGCGCAGCAGCTCACCGACGCGCAGCGCATCCTGCGCTTCGAGCTGCGGCAGCGCATTGCATTGCTGGAGGACAGCCTCGCCGAGGCAGAGTTGCCGTACCTGCTGCAGTGGCCTATGCTCTTCGAGCGGGCGTGGATCAGGCTACCCGTGGGTGCGTGCCACGCGCCGCCGCCACCGACGCAGACGGCGCAGAGCAGCTCTGTGGATTCGTCCGCGCTCTCCACCGCCGCCACCCCGGCACCGCACTCGGTGGCGCAGTGGGCGTCATCGGCGCGACCGACTGCGGCGCCGTCGAATGATGGTGGCGGCCGCCTCGTGCCGCGTGTGTCGCAGCTAACTCAGCACGTCATGCGCGCCGTCGAGGAGGACCTGAGGCTGCTCAAGTCTGGTGCGGTACCCCGCGATGATGGAGCGCCGCGCAGTCGTCGCCAAGCTGCACTGGAGGCGTCGTGGCGGACACAGTGGGCTGCGTCACTGCAGTGGCACGCCGGAGTGCAATAGCAGAACTTGGATCTGAGCTGAAGTTGACAGATCACAAAAAAAAAAAGGCGGAAGGGAGATGAGAAGAGAGGGAGGGAGGGGGAGGGGGGGGGGGCGGTGAAGGGCGATGTCGACCGCCTACGTCGCTGTGCACGCTTCTGTTTGATCTCGTGACTGTGTGTGTGAGTGTGTTGGATGGTGCACTAAACGTGGTTTCTTTTTTTTTTCTTTTTTTTTTTCATCACAGAGCGTTGTTGAAATTGCAGGAGACACACACGGTCGGCACCGTTGCCGCACTTCTCTCCTTCTCTCCCTCCTTGGCCACCGACGGATGATGTGGGGTGTGGAAGACGACATGTTCTCGCAGTGCACACGGCCTCCGCAATTCGAGAGCGGCAGCCGACCTCTCTCATCTCGCCTATCTACGTCCTCTCATCCGCCGCTACCTCTCTCTCCCTCTCTGTCTCTCTGCTTCTCTGTATCTCTCTCTTTGCTGTGGGTCTGTGTGTGTTCCCATGTAGCACACACGTGGCGTGCATGCTGACATCGCTCGCAGACAGCCTGCGGCGGTTGCTGGAGACGGAGGCGCCGTTGCAGCAGCGCATGCTGTGCGGTGTGTCGTCCTACATCGACCGGCACGAGAACCCCGATGCGCTCTTCAACGGCGCTTCTGCCACCGTGCCGATGTCCTCGGCCCCGGAGGGACTGCCGAGTGTGCGGTGCGCCGGCTCGCACGGTGCCTCTGCGCCGCCGCAGCCGCCAGCGCCGCCTCTGGTGATGTCACTCACAGTGGACCTCTTCGAGGTGGCCCAGCGCCACCCGCACCTCGGCGAGGCTGTTCTATCACTGCAGAGCGCCGCGCTGGACACCGCCGCCTCGGCCGCGGCCGCGTCGTGGCTCAGCGGTCACGCGCACAGCCGTCGCGAGGGCCGCCTTCGGGGGACGGCGAGTCGAGTGTGGACGGCGTTGCTGCACCAGCAGCTGACCTGCCGCGTTCACCTTGTTGTTCTGCGCATCCCTGGCCTCTACACAACCGTCACCTCGGCCACCGCGGCCGCTTCCACGGCACCGCACGGCGCACGCGAGTGCCGCCGCACACGTCACTCCCGCGGTGCATATCCCGCCGATCGCTTCCTGGAGGCGTCGCAGACGGTGGACGTGCTCGGCGTGGTGCACCGCGTGTGCTACGAGCGCCACAGCGCGGCGCTACCGGCCCCGTGGGTGACGCTGCTCCTGCTGCCACGCGGGGCCGCCACCCCCACCTGTCTGGCCCGTGCGGCAGGCGACCGAGCTCCCCGGCGAGTCCAGGTGGACTTGAGCTCTCTTGCCGACTCCGAGCGCGCTGCCGTCGCCGTCATCGGCGGCGTCGTCCAGGTGCGCGGGCACACGCGCGTGGCACGGTGTCGCACCGACGGCAGGGCTGGAGGGGTCAGGGCAGAGGCGCTGCTGCAAGAGTGCATCGTGGCCTCCTGGGCCGCCCCGGTGCTCGGCACCTCCGCAGCGCCGTCGGCGCACGACAGCGGAGTGTGCGGCAGCGGCCACGAGGACGGCGTGGGTGCGCCGCAGAGCGTCGGTGGGACTCCGCCGCGGGCCGCACCGCCCACCGCCGAGCCGTCTCTCGGCGCGGGGCCGTCCCTGACGCCGGCAGAAGAAGAGGCCGCCGCACGAGCTGCCCTGGTGTGCTGGGAGGGCACGCGGCTCGCGCTGGGGGTCGAGCCCGCAGCGGCGGGGCCTGCGGACGGCGACGGCCGCCCATGCCTGGTGGCACCGCTGTTCAGCGTCTCGCTCGACTTCATTGTCGCCTCGCAGCTCGCCCTTGTCTCGGCGCAGATGGCAGATGGCGTGGTGGTGCTCGCCATGGACGAGGCGGTGCCGGAGTCGCTGCTCACGCGGCTGCTGCGCCGGCTCGACGAGTCCGCCCCTGGCGCGGCGCTCGAGGTGCCGGCCTCGGCCGTGGCACGCGCACGGCCGTCGCTGTTCCTCCCGTCCTACCACACACAGCGGCTTTCGCGACTGGCGCTGGCACGGACGAGCGCGCCGGCCACGGCGGCGGAGGGCACGCCGATGGGTCCACCGGGAGTGCAGGCCGCGGTGCGGCCGCGGGTGGGGCCGGCGAGCGTTGTCGCTGCGCCAGCGCCGCCATGCTACCCCGAGGTCTTCGAGGGGGGCACTCTCACACACGCCAGCGGTCGCACCCTTGTGCTGCAGCGACTCGAGGCGCTGCCTCTGCCTACCCTCAAGTTCTTACAGGAGGCACTGCGCGACGACACAGGAGACACGGCGGCGCCGACATCTGCAGCCTGCAACGGCGTCGACAACGACGGAGCGGCGCCCCAGCCGCTGGATGGCATGTCGAGCGCGACGGAGGCGGCGGCCACCGCCACCCGGCGCGTCATCCAGCGCGAGGGAGGGCAGGCTGTGCGGTACCGCACCACGCACAGCGCCTTGTGCAGCGTACGCCGCGGAGCAGCCATGACGCAAAGAGGCCCGCTGGTCGAGTTTGCGGAGCGGTGCGACGTGGTGTTGCGTCCGGCGTACGACACGCACCGGCAGGCCTCTGCACTGCAGGGCAGCAGCACGGCGCCGGCCTTCTGCCATCTCCTCCACACCCGTGCCGAGGCGTGGCTGGAGCTGCTCGGCGCTGCTCTGGCGCTGCCAGGCGAAACCCACCTTGAAGTTGACTGCCCGCCCATCGCTCGCAGCGCCGCCGACCGCGTGCCAACGCTGTCGGACGCGTGTAGTCAACTACTGAGCACCTACTTCATCGCCGCCAAGGCACTCTGCCTCGAGTCAGCGGATGCGAGCATGATGAAAACCCTGGTGAAGCTGACGTTGGCGCACGCGGAGTGGCGCACGCGTCTGACGACCGCGTGGCAGGCGTCGGCAGGGCACCACGTGGCTGCCGCCTCTGCCACCGCCACCGTGACGGCGCTCGTCGACGCTGTAGCGGCAGTGGGGCTGTGCGACGCCACGCTGCACTTCTTCACCGCCACGACGCTTCTAGGCGAGTGCGTGTTCCGCCTTCTGGAGGTCGAGGCGTGGCCCCCGGTGGCTGGGCACGACACGCACACCAGCGCGGTGCGGGCGGACTCGGAAGGCGGGGTTGCGGGGTGGGAGCCGCTCTTCTGGGATCTGGAGCGCCGCACATCTCTCGCCGTCCCAGCGACGCACTCCACAGAGCCGCAGCCACCATCGCTGCCATCGGCATCGATTTGCCAAGTGGTTCAGGACCTGCAGACCCACCTGGAGTGCACCGTGCGCCAGAGCCACCACTCTGCCGCCGCGGTGCCGAGTGAGTGACACGCGTTTCCTTTGTTACTGTTGTTGTTGCTCTTGCTGTGGTGGACCCCCGCGTCCTCCGCTCTGCTGCTGCGTCTCTCTCTGCTCTGCTCTTTCCTCCTTCCCACATCCACCCCTTCTACACACACACACACATGCAGCAGCAGCAGCAGCAGCGTGGGGCTCTCGTGCAAGACAGCCTCTCGCCCCTCGCGCAGAGACCGGCACACCACGGCTGCGCACCACCGAGTCTCTCCCCTCCTCCTCCTCCTCCACCTACATGTATCCCTTCTCCCCCGCACCTCTCACAGGAACCGTCCCACTGTTCACAACATTCGCCGCGCCTCAGTCGCATCGCCTGAACCGCCGCTCTTCACATCCCTTCCCGTCACACACACACACACACACACACATTCATCCTGCAAGTCGTGCGCACGCAGCGACGGCAACGATGTTCGGCCGCCCACAGGCTCCGCAGAAGGAGTGGGGCAACATGTACTTCTACGAGAAGCTGCACCACCTCATCGACCACACGTCCGACTTTGTCATCTCCAAGGTGAACTGGTGGCTCCCCTCCGTCGCGACGGGGATGGCGCTTAGCCTCTTCCTCCTCGGCGGCCCCGAGGCGCTGCCCCAGGCGGCCTCCATCGTGCTGCCCTCCGTCACCCCCGCCATCACCACGCCGCCGTTCGCGATGGCGGAGGGTCAGCACGGCGGCGGCGGTGCCACGGAGGACGAGGAGGAGTTCTGAGACAGCGGCAGCGACAGACGGAGGGACGGGGGGGGAGGGGAGGGGTGGGAAGAGCCGTGCGTGAGACCAAGGTCGATACACGGCGGAGGCGGCGGAGCACGGGCGAACAACATGAATGGGCGACACGGCGACGTTCGCCGGAACGCGCGTCTGGCCGCGTATATGTGTATGTGCCCGCCCCGCCTTCTCCCTCTCCCCCTCCCCGGTACTCTGTACCTCCGCATCACCTCTCACCATTTGACATGGTGTGCGTGTGTGCGGCTGGAGGCCACGAGACCCTCGTTCTCCCCCCCCCCCCGCGCCATCCGCCCCCCCCCCATCTTCGTCAACACGTCTTCACGAGCGAGGGAGGGATTGTGTTCAGACAGACACCACCACCGCCACCACCCGCGCTTTTGTGTTGCAGCGCCATCGCAGCTGTGCGATCGCCAGGCTCTGCGTTGCCTAACCTCTAACACGGACGCCTGTGATCATCTTCTACGTAAGACAAAGCCACAACGTCAAAGTAAACAACAAAAAAAAAAGACAGAGCATGCAGTGCAGCATCTCGATCCCGATACACTACCCCACACATCTATGTATGCATATGTGTGTTTGGTAGCTCGCTGTTACCTCGACCACAACGCCAAATAGACTCTCCCCTCTCCCCTTAACCCTTCTTCCGAGCTCCACACGCGCACCAGCGTCTCTCTTTCTCACACACACACCCACACGCACACACACACACATACATTCATACACATCCACAAGAGCGTGCTGCAGCCTCCAGCGGTGCCGTCCTCGCATCTTCATCTCGCTTGATCGCGGCCCTCTTTGCTTCTTATCCCCATTCTCTTGTGGGGAAAGGCGGGGGCGCGCGACGGACGGGGCACGGCGGAGACGCGGTGCTGCACTCTTCGAGAGAGAGGAGAGAGGAGAGAGAGACGAACGTCGCCGCGTGAGCACCGCTGCCACTTGCGTCGACACACGCCATGTCGTCCGCGTCACCCGCGCCGCCGCCGCCGCCGTGTCGGCCACACGACAAGAAGGACGACACCGCCGCTTCGGTTGTCTTCGCCGGCAGCGGTGCCGCGCCACGGGTGAGCAGCATTAACGACTTCTTCAGCTTCAGTCCCACCGGCGGCTTCACGTGGTGGGCCGGCGCAATCTTGGGCCTGCTCGCCTGCCTCGCCTTCGCCTCGATGGTTACGATCGGCGTCCGCTCCAGTCAGCGCCAGCCGCCCGCGGTGCTGTCTCTCATGGGCTCCCAGCAGTGCTCCCTGCTCTCACCGGTGCAGCCGCCGGTGGCGTACGAGGCGTGGATGGCCACGTGCGCCGCGGCGCATCGCGGGTACGCGTACCCGTGCGTCAGCCAGGTAGACTGCGTCGTGTTGGGGCCGCACTGCGCTCCTGCCGGGGTGCTCGCCGAGATGCAATGTGTTGACACCGGCGCTCGCGCCGACCGCCACCCCGTGTGCGCGTACCCCGCTCCTCCCCCTATCACGGACCCACCGCGGTTCCCCGGCTTCTGCACCACGGCAGGCACGTCGTGCGCCGTCTGCACTGCAGCAACGTGTGAGGCCACCTCGCCGTCGTACGGCTCGGTCGGGTGTCCGCCGACGTCGGCGTGCAGTGGTGGCTCGTGGCTGTGCAACCCCATCTAGGCCGCGCTGGTGCCTCCCACGTACTTGTCTGCTGCTGTGCCGCAACGTCCGCGGCTCTTCCGCACCTGTCTGCTGCTGAAGGAGAACAAGAGCGAGAGAGAGAGATGACAAAGATGGTGTGCATGTACATGTGTGTGCATGCACAGGATGTGTCTGACTCGTCTGCGTGACCTCTCCCCTCTCTCTCCCCCCCTTCTCCCACACTTATCGCTCTCTTCCTCTCTCTGCCTCTCGTGTGTTTCCCGTTGCAGCGGACGGAGGAGGAAGAGACGTTCCTCGCGAAGCACTTGCGTGCGTGTGCGTGTGCGTGTGCACGCGCTGAGGAGGTCCTTCTCTCCTCTGCTCTCCTTCTGTCTCTCCCCCCCAAAAAGCGCTGCACTTCTACTTCATGCTTGCTTGCTTTCACCGCTACACGTGTGGCGCCTCCCTCTCTCTCTCTGTGTATTTTTTTGTTTTTCTGTGTGTGTGCGTGTGTGAAGAGAGAGAGAGAGAGACTGTGCGGCTCGTTGGAGCGACAAAAAAAAAAAAAAGACCGAGAGAAGTAGTGGATCGCATGCCACGCACACACACACACACACAAAAAAAAAAAGAAGGGAGATGCGCGCCACGTCGAGCACAGCAGGCGAGGGTGTTGACACGTCATGGAATCGCAGGAGGTGGAGAAGTGAGACACGGTGGAGGAACACAGAGCCCAGAGACGCACACACCTACATGTTGCCGTGTTTCTTTTTTTTTTTTTGTGGTTTAGTTTGTGTGCGTGTTTCGATCATGGTGCGTGTCTGTGTGTAATGTGTCTGTCTGTCGCAGTGTCTGTGATGTCTTCCTTCTCCACACACTTCACTGATGATTGTCGGATGACATCCCTTCACCACTCCTGTCCCGATCCGTCACACACACACACACACACACACCTCATTTACCCCCCTCATCCGTGTGCATGTGAACGTGCGTGCGTGTGTTTCTTTCGGGTGTGGCTCATCGCACGTCAGTCACATTCACACACATTCACACACATTCAAACATTAGCAGGCACGCACACAACATACATACAATTGATACGTACATACACATACATACATACACATACAGACACGCATACATACATACACCTTCCCAGGCACCATAGAGAGCCTCCTCAAGAAAAAGGAGAGACTGCGCGCGGGATCAGATGGCGGACGAGCGCGATGGTGGACTTGTCCAGGCCTTCCTGGCCCTCGGCACAGACTCCAGCCAGTGTTTCCGCATGTTCGCCAAGGGCTCCAGCCCGGGCTGCTACGTGCTGGGCTGGTGGGCCACCTTCGCGGCAAAGGAGTACATCAAGTCGACTGCCGTGCTGAAGCAGTGGTCCTGCGGCGCCTCGTCGTCGTCGTCATCGTCGTCGTCTGGCGCCGCTACCATCGACGTGGTCGTCGTCAACGACGCGCTCTGCAAGGAGATGATCCGCGATTGCCTGCTGCGCCGCGGGGCCTCGGTGGAGTACTACGAGCGGGAGGCTGGCGGCGGCCCGTACGTGTGTCGCCAGCGCGGCTCACCGGGCAACATCACAGACTTCGAGGCGTCTCTCTTTGAGTTCGAGGAGGCGGAGGTGCAGCTGCTCGCGAGCGGGGCCATCGTCTTCGGCGCGAGGCAGGACGCCGGCGTGCAGATCGGCTTCGCCGCGCTGAACAACACGCTGCGCCAGCTGAGCTTTGCCGAGTACGTGGACACGCTGCAGCTCACGAGCCTCGACGCCCTCGTGGCCCAGACAAACCTGAAGGAGCTGCTGCTGTGTGTCATGCCGACTGCCGCTGGCGGGGGCAGAGGCGGCGGCACCGACGACGCCGACGACGAGCGCGTCACCGCAGTGCGCCGCATCTGCGAACGCTGCGGCGTGCAGCTGAACGTGCGCACGCTCCGCGAGATGCGGCAGGAGCAGAAGGCGGACGCCGGCACGCGCGGCATCGGCGTCTTGGCAGAGATCCTGCGGGTGCCGGAGGAGCGTCTCGCGCTGGAGTTGTGCCCCGTGGCGCGGCATGCCATGGAGTGCGTTCTCGGCCGCATCGACGTGATGGACCCTGCGAACCAGCGTGCCTTCTACATGCGCCGCACCGTGCCGTCCACCTACATGAAGCTCGACAGCGCGGCGATCGAGGCGCTGAACCTGGTGAGCAAGAAACCGGAGCCGCGCGGCTCTCTCCCCACGTCTGTCTTCTCCTGGCTGAACCGGTGCCACACCGGCATGGGTGCGCGCGCCATGCGACAGTGGCTGCTGCAGCCGCTCCGGTGCGCCGACGACATCAACCAGCGCCTCACGATGGTGGAGCTCTTCGTCGAGAACCCGATTCTGCGCGACATGCTCACGGCGCAGGTGCTGAAGCGGTGCGGTGACATGGATCGCCTCAACCGACAGCTGCAGCGTCGCAGCCTCGCCCTCAAGGACACACAGGCGTTCTTGAACTTTGTAGACGTGGTCCCTGCCACGCTCCAGGTGCTGGGCACCTACACCGGGCAGCAGTCGAAGCTCCTGCAGGACGAGTTCATCGCCCCAATGGAGGACATCCACGAGCACATGGCGAATCTGAAGACGCTGATCGAGGCGACCGTCGACTTCAGCGACCGCAACGTCGTGCGCATGAACGCGACGTTTGACGACGAGCTGCAGGACCTGCACGAGCAGCTGGCGAGCACGCAGCGGCAGATCGACAAGGAGTACAGCCACGTGCTCAGCAAGTACGGCTGGAGCGATAAGCAGCTCAAGTGCGAGTACCACAGCACGTACGGCTACGTCCTTCGCGTCTCGCGCAAGGAGGACCGACAGCTGCGCAGCAGCAAGGAGCTCATCACTGTGAGCACGTCGAAAGACGGCGTGCGCTTCGTCTCCGATAAGATGGCGGCCCTCAGCGAACAGTACCGGCGCATCAGCGATGCCTACGAGTCGCGGCAGATGGACCTGAAGCGCAAGCTCGTCGACACGATCGCCTCTTATCTGCCCGTGCTGGACGATGCGAAGGAGATCATCGCCACGCTGGATGTGTATGTGGCGTGGGCACTCGTGGTGAAGGACTGCCCGCGACCGATGGTGCGGCCCATCGTACGAGACGCCGGCGGCGCGTCGACGGTGGTGAAGCAGGAAGGCGTCCCGGCGCGCGGCGCCGACGGCGCACCGCTCCTGTCCTTCAAGGGGCTGCGTCACCCCTTGGTGGAGCTGCGGCAGCCGGGCTACAAGGCGAACGCGCTCCACCTCACGACCCAGGCGAACGGACTGCTCATCACCGGTCCTAACATGGGCGGCAAGTCCACCTACATGCGCAGCGTCGGCGTCGCGGTCGTGCTGGCGCAGGCAGGTTGCTTTGTGCCCGCTGATGCGGCGGAGGTGCGGGTGCGCGACGCTGTCATGTGCCGCGTCGGCGCGACGGACCACCTTGCCCAAGGCGTCTCCACCTTCATGGTGGAGATGCTGGAGTCGGCGGCGATCCTCTCCGGCGCGACGCAAGACACACTCGCCATCGTCGACGAGCTCGGCCGCGGCACCTCGACCTACGACGGCTTCGGGCTCGCGTGGGCGATCGCCCAGGACGTGGCGGCCCGCGTGCGGGCAACGCTACTCTTCTCCACCCACTTCCACGAGCTGACGCAGCTCCCCCAGCAGTGCAGCACGCTGCGCAACATGCACTTCGGCGCCGACGTGGACGAGGCGGCGGGTGCGCTGCGGTTCTCCTACACCCTCCAGCCCGGCCCCTGCGGGCGCAGCTACGGCCTCTACGTGGCGGCCTTGGCGCACTTGCCCGAGTCCGTGATCGAGTGCGCCAAGGCCAAGGCCGCGGAGTGGGAAACGTTCGAGAAGGAGGACACCGCGCGGTGCGCGACGACGACGACGACGGCGACGGCGGCGGCGCCACCAGACGAGGCGGCGGTGCAGAAGGTCTCGGCGTACGCGAAGCGCATCCGCGCACTGGAGCAGCAGGCGCCTGGCGGCGACCGCGACAACGCGGTAAAACGCTTGAAACTGGAGATTCAAGGCGACGCGACTGTCCGCCCGTACCTGTGCGGAGTCGCATAGCCTCCGTCGACAGCGCAGAGGAAAGAGAGAGAGAGCGGGGGGGGAGGGGCAAGACTGTGTGTGTGTGTGCGTGTGTGTGTTTGGGTGTCTCGCACATCACTCTCGCCCAGGGATCTGTGAACGCAGCGCTCGCAGGAGGCTCCCACGTACACCACAGTGGAGACAGTCGCTTGGAGGAGAAGGGACGGAAGGCGGGAGGTGGAGGGTGGCGTGTGTCGGCGCACCTCTCAAGCGGAGCGCGTGGCAGTCGCACCACATATGTGGTGCACACACACACACACACACACAACCTCTTTTTTTTTTTTCTGTATGTTCTTTCTTTGATTCCGTCAGCCGATCAGACAAATCGACCGACCGACAACCAAGCAAACAAACAGAAGGCACCAAGTCGAGGAACAGACGTGCCGAAACGTTTGACTCGGTCGCAGCGCGGCGTCACCTGCGGAGCCACGGACGGTTCGTGTGTCTGTGGCTTTGCGTGAGGGGAAGAGGGGCTCGCGGAGCGCGTGTACGTCCCACGCAGCAACAACAAAAAGAAGCAGAGGAAGATGGTGACGGAGGCGGACGGGGTGTGTGTGGGTGGAGATGAAGCCGCTGGCCTGCGCCTCCCATCGCCGTAGCACTTCATGGCACTGCTTGTCGCTCGCTCTCTCTCCTCCCCCCTTCCACTCCCTTCCCAACAACCACCACAACAATCTGATGCGCTCACCATCACGTGGGCAGAGGTATGCTCGCCTTCTACACATAGGCGGTTGCCTCGCGTGTTCTTGTCTCCGCCGGAGTGCTCAGTCTTCTCTTCCTCTCCTCCTCCTCATCTCATCTCATCCCTTCCCGTCTCATCCCTCACACACACACACACGCAAGCGCACACACACATAGACACCCTAATCTCCATTCACGATGTTGCAGTCATTCGTGAACAGCATTGTCTTTGTGCCCCCACGCGACCCGAACAGTCTGCAGCGGGTGCAGCTGCTTCAGCACCAGCGGTACATGCGCTTCACCCACAAGAAGAGTGGTGAGCGAGTCGCCTACTATCATTTCGCCTCTAATGGTGACCTCGTCACAGACAGCACACTCCAGCGCGTGGTGCGCTCCTCCATGGTTGGACTCTACCACCACGGCAATGCCGAAGACCTCGGTGGCGCCTTCGGCTACGCCAAGTCCATGGCGAGCGCGTTCAACATCTCCGTCGTGGCCTTCGACTACTGCGGGTACGGCCTCTCCGGCGCTCAGGGCGTCACGAGGCCAGCGGAGGTGACGGAGAAGAGTGTCTACAGCGATGCCGACCACATGTACACCCACCTGCTCTCGCTCGGCTACCCCGCCCACCGCATCGTGCTCATTGGCCGCTCCGTCGGTGGCGGACCAGCGTGCTACTTGGCCGAGAAGCACCACAAGGAGGTCGCAGGGTTGGTCCTCATCTCCACCTTCACCTCCTGCCTCCGCGTGGTGTCGACCTGCTGGCTGCCGTACCTCTGCTGCTGCGTCGACCTCTTCCCCAACTACCGCCGCGTGCAACGCATCGGTGAGTGTCCGGTGCTGCTGATGCACGGCACCGACGACGACGTGGTCCCGTGTCACTGCTCGTGCGAGCTGCTCGCAGATATCGAGGCGCAGCGCACCGACGCACTGCACCAGTTGTTGAAAAGGCGCAGCAGAGCTCGAGCGAGGCGGGCGAGCAGCAGCGGCGCGGCACGAACAAACTCCACGGCGCTGACGAGCACGGCAAACACGTCCACCGCGCAGGCGCCGCCGAAGGAGCTGCTCGCCGCCGCACACCACCCTCCGCTGGAGGGGGAGGCCGTCTCCGTGTACGACTTGTACCGCCGCGCCTACGACAACCTGCCTGAGGCGGTGCGGCAGGCCGGGGAGCGTCGCCTCGCCGTGGCCGCTGACGACATCTGCATCGGCGCCTTTCACAAGTGGTTCGCCGGCTGCGGGCACAACGACATCGAGGTGCACGAAGGACAGGCCTTCTCCGAAATGTTCGTGTGGTTCCTGCGGTTCACCGCGGCCTTCTCGCGTGAGCGGGAGGCGGTGCTGCTGTCCACCGAGTCGCGCACCCACGCAGCGCAGGGCGCGGCTGACCCGGACACGCCAGTCGACGGTGTGAGGCGCGAGTAGCACATGTCCGTCTATCTGTGTCTGTCTGTCTACCACAACTGCTGTCTCTCTCTCTCTTTTTTTTTTGATCTCACCGCTGCTGGGCGCTGTGGGTCGTCGTACTCCCTCCTCCCACACTCCTCCATAGTCGCTGCGATGGTCATAAGTGTGTATGGTCTGTGTCTGTCTCTGTCTGTCTGTCTGTCTGTCTGTGCCGGGAGACCTCCCGTGCTCCTCATCTGTGTGTGCAAAGCGTCTGCAGAGTTCCTCGCCGCTCCCGCATTCCCTCCTCTTGAAATGCATGGGAGGAAGGAGGAAGGGGAGTCGCTCTGCTTCGACTGAGTCGGCGCACTCCCTCTCTTTCGGGTCCTGGACATCAGAGAGAGAGAGACGCAGCGCCACGATGCCGGCACTGCAGTGGGGGGGGGGTGTCCTCGAACACGAAAGCAGTGCCAACGTACCACACCTCATCCCCCTCGCCAACACGCACCCGTCCTTCTCCCTCTCCCTCTCTCTCTGTCTCTCTCAAGTGTTTCAGCCCTTGCACACGACGCGCAAGGAAGAGAAAGTGAGAGGCGCTACACACACCGCCACGTCCTAGACCTGAGAGCGCACCTCTCCACCATGAGCGACCTGCGCAGCGCCCCCGGCTACTCCAAGATGGAGGACTACTACGACAGCGACTACGTCCCTCACGACCTGCTCGACCGCTACCACGTCCTCCAGCTCGAGCTGAGGCGGCGCACAGAGCAGCGCTTCACGGCGCTGTCGCAAGCGAACGGGCTGGCCGCCACCTACGACGGGCTCGCCGCCACCTCCAGCCTCCCCCACCTCACCGCGACCACGTCGTCCTCCACAGGCCCAACCAACGAGCAACTAGTGCTGCCCGCCAGCCTGCGCTCCCCGCACCGCGCCCTGCGCAAGAGCAGCTCCATCAGCGGCGCCGTGGCGGAGAGGTCAAGTCGTAGCAGCAGCAGTGTGAACCGCCACGCCCCCCGGCTCAGCATGCAGCTGGAGGAGGTCTTCGCCGCGCGGGAGCGCACCTGCAGCAGCGCCCTCACCCGCGACTCAGCCGCACTCACCGCCTCCGCCTCTTCCTCCGCTGCGGTCGACGTGGTCCCCGGCTCCGCAGCGCTGCGCCCTCCCTCCCCTGCGCGCCACGTACAGCGGCGCCCTCGTCCCCGCGTACACAAGAAGATGCGTGACTCATCGCCGGCTGCGGCCGCCGCCGCAAGGGAGCCGTCGCCACCGCCCAGCGACCTGTACGACGCGGTGGCGGAGGCCCGTCGGCAGGAGCAGTTCTTGAGTGAGAGCCGGCGGCTTGGGAGGCCGTTCGTGCCGTCGGGGAGTAGCGCGTTGGACGTCCCCACGCGCTTCATGCTGGGCGACTGCGTCAAAATGCTCTACCGCACCATCGCGCCGCACTGGCGCATCGCCACGCCGATGGTCGTCTCCACCGCAGAGGATCTCATAGCAGTGTACTTCTCCATCGAGCGGCTTGCGAAGGACCAGGTCACGGCGCTGCTGCACTTCATGAACTCGTGCCTCAAGTACAACGACGCGGTCCGCGAGTTCCACCTCTCCAAGGTCGCCGAGGGCTGGGACGTGCTGACGAATGATGGGCACATCCTCTACACTTTCCGGCCTCCGTGGGTGAAGAAGCGCGCGTTTCTGCCTGACACCGTCACCCCACCTCATGCGCACGTGTAGCCCACAGATGCGTTGACGAGGCCGGAGTGAGCGCGCATGTGTGTGGTGGTGGCCGACACACACACACACACACACACACACGTCCCTTGCCCCTGACGCAGCCGTGCCCCGCACGTGCTGTGAGCTTCACGCCGCTTGGCAAAGCTATGTACAACCGCACCAACAACGCGTCAGCGTGCGTGGGAGAGGAAAGAGAGAGAGAGGGAGAGACTCTGTGCCGAGCGTACGCACCGTCACGCTTGTGGCTGCACTCGTCTCACTCTCTATCTCTCTGTGAAATGGGGCCGCCTGAGGAACACTGAACAGACTTGATCGGAGTCGGCAGGATGCGCGCCCGTGATGTGTTCCCTGTCTGTCAGCGGTGTCTGCCATCCTACACACACAAAAACACACTGCCCCGCCCCTCCTTTTCGTATCGCCTTCTCCTCCTTCCTTCCCTGCTGGCTGGCTCATGTCCGCCGTCGACTCTGGCTCTTCCCTCACCCTGACAGCTACCCCCCGTCTGGTGGCTGTGCACACGCGCGCACACACACATGCGCGCCTAAAGTGCACACGGGGTCTTCTCGCCTTTGTTCGACTTCTCCAACATGAACCCAACCGCCACTGCCTACGTGCCGTCTGCGGTGATCGCCGGCACGTTGGCGCGGCGGCAGGCGACACCGCCGGTCACACCGTCGCTCACCGCGGCTGCCCCGCCGGATCGGTCAAGTGAGCCCACCTTGTCGTCCTCGGGAGTGTCGATGACCGCAGCAGAGCGACTACGTGGCCTGAGGGCCGCCACGCCGGGAGCGTCCGCGCCACCCGCTCACCGCGAGTCCGCGTGCATCCGCTACACGAGGCAGGAGCTCCTGTCTCTGCGGGCGGCAGCGATGGAGCACGTTGCGCGGGACCGCAGAGTGGACCACCCTCCCTTCCGCAAGATACCAGCGACCTTCGCACCTCTGCTTACGTTGCCCTTCGCGATGGAGTACGTGAACGTGGACGCCGTCGTGCAGCTTGTCGAGCACTGCCCACAAACGAGCCCGCCTCTCTCGTCATCCATGTCTGCCAGCGCGGAGGACGCGCGTGACGATTCAGCAGCACGCCGATTCGCCTGCGCGGTGTGCGCGCAGGGCGGCCCGCAGCCGTGCGCGGCCGTACATGCTCTCGTGCACCGCCTCAGTCGCCGTGTCCTCTCCACGACGCTGGGGGCGGCGCTGATGCAGCCACGACTGGTGGTGGAGTCGCTACTGAGGCTGGCGCTCGTGTTCGACGCGAAGCAGAGCTCTCTGCGGCTGCGGCTTCTGGCAGAGCGCAGCCCGCTCGTCGTGCACCTGGTGGAGGAGTACCTCTGCGGCGAGGGCTACCACCTTCCGCTGCCTCCCGTCGCCGCGCACGAGGACTGGGCGGTGCTGAATGCGATGCTGAAGTTCGACGCGGTGCGCGACAACAAGACACGCGTCATCACAGACTTGTCGAAGCACTGGCGGCGGCGCCGGACGCAGTTCGAGCAGTTCGTCCACTTCTTCGCCTTCCGCGACGCGCGACCGGTGAGGCCGGCGAGGAACATGATTACGCAGTCGGTGAAGCCCGGCATGGTGGCCATGCTCACCGGGGACACGACCGCCATGTACCTCCTCCACCGACTCGGCTTCTTCACCCCGCCGGACTACTACTGGACCGTCTTCCCATTCCTGCGGCAGGCACTCGGCGACGGCACCGCGACCTACGACGTGGTGCGCCACCTCGGGCTGTATCTGTCCGCCGTGCAACCGGCAGACATGTACAACCCGGTGGAGCGTCCATCGCACGCGTAGTCGCGCGGCTGTCGAGTTTGTGGTGTGTGATGTGGGCTGCTACGCCGGTGCGCACCTCCTCTTCTCCTCCCCCTCTTCCAGCGTCGCGACTGCTGGACCACCACCACCACCTCATAGTCCGTGCGCCACCTCTGACGGCGGCGGAGATGGTTCTTGCAAGAGAGACAGAGAGAGCACGGTGCGCTGCGGCGTACGTGGACAGTCACCGTCTCACCCCCCCCCCCTCTCTCTGCTCTTCTGTCTCGCACCAAGCCGTCGCTCTATCGGCGTTCGTGACCACATGTGAGTGTGTGTATGTGTGTAAAGGTGAGGGGAAGAACAGCGACACACACACACACACAAAAAAAAAAAAAGGAGAGACAAGAACGTGCTGCGGGCCGTGGCAGAACTTTCGTCAGACCTCACGCGACATGCGCGTCTGAGTGAGTGTCTGCATGTGTGCATACATATGAGCCTCTAACGTACTGGGCTGTGGTGACACGATAAAGAGAGATCGAGAGAGAGAGAGGGGAGGAGGGAGGGAGTCTCTGTGTGCCTCTTGTAGTCCCTCTGTGGCACTCTCCTCTCTTTCCCTGCTCGTCTCGTGCCTGCCTGACGAGTTCAGCGGGTGACGCTGTCAGCCTCCCCACTCACCTCCCCACTTGCCTCCCACATTATCTCTGCTCCGTCGAATACGCTGACGCCTTCAACCACACACACACACACACACATACGCGCGCAGAGACAGACACACGTACATCGCGTCGTTCCCCTCGGCAGAGAGAGAGAAGGAGAGAAGGACTGAGGGACGTGACATCGGCGTACCACAACAGCCTCCCCCCCCTCCCCTTCTGCTGCTCCCTCCCGTCCTCCATTCGGCGTTGCCGTTCTCTCTTGTCCTTCTGGACGGTGCGGCGACGGCTGACCGGGACACGCCAGCCACCACAAACGGAAGACACGAAAAAAAAAAAAAGAAGAGAAGAACAGGTGGAGGGAGAGGAAGAGAGAGAGTGCAGGGCTCAAGCTTTTTAGCAGACTCGCACACCAGGACGACAACACAAACGACGCACAGGCGCAGTTGTTTCTCTCTCTCTCTCTATAATCCTCCTTCTGTCCTCACTCTCCTCTCCTCTCATTTTTTTTTTTTTCTTGTAGACGCAGAAGTGTGCACAGCTGCGCGTTGTGTGCGTGTGTGAGTCTGTGAAGGCACATACACACACACACACACACACACTCTCCCCCTCCTTCTGCCACGTGTGTTTGTGCGTGTGTGTAAGTGTGCACTTTTCCTTTTCTCGTGTTTTAGTGGTGTGGTGGACGTGTCGCTTTCCTTTTTTTTTTTTTCTGTTTCTTCACTTCTAGATCTCTCGCCCGCTATTTTTCCTTCTTTTGCACTTTACACACACACACACACACACAGACTCACGTACCGGTGCACCTCTCGACAGCGTGCGATTGGAGACGGAGCCGTTGAGAGCGCACCTCTGGACTCTCAACACACTTACCTGGGTGTGCAACTGTGTAACGGCGCGGGTTTTTTTTCTGTTGTTTGTGTGTGTGTGCTCTGCTGGTGTCTGCCGTCTCACTGCCCCCCCCCCCTCCCCTCGTGCTTCCGGCCACATCATCCACCATGCAAGAGTGGACGCTGGATCGCACCTCCGAGTCACCCGAAAGCAGCGGTCGGCCATCGGCGCTATCGCGAGAGGCGAAGCTGTTCAGACCGGAGCGGCGATCCACTCGCCGCAGCACACGCGCCGAGCGGGGCAGGACATCTCAGGAGGCCCTTCAAGCCGAGTTGCACACAACACCTCAACGTCACGACCGGGATGATGAGGAAGAGGATCAGGAGGGCCGACGCAGTGGGCCGCGGCGGCTGTCGCGGCACATCCCGCAGCGCGTTGGCACTGACATGACCGTCTCGTCCTTCAACCTCCTGACAGCCACAACATGTGGGGCGCGGTCGTCGACGGCGTCCCCGCACAGCACCGGCGGCGGTGGCGCCGGGGTACGCGACCACAGACGCAACCAGAACGGTCACGTCGGCCGCAACGGCACACCTGGCGCAGTGGCAGGAGCACCCGCGGCTGCCAGCGCCGGCACCAACGTGCATGGCGGAGCGGCGTCCGGCCCCACCCCGTCTTCGAGCGTGCTGACGAGCTTCTCGGAGTCCATGGTCTCCGATGACTCGTCGTACATGACCTCGCTCTACACCGACGTACTCGCCGGCCACCTCATCGGCCACCACAGCGGCGCGTCGGCGGCGGCGCACTGCACCGGAGCTGAGGGGGCAGCAGCACACGTCTTTCCGCGCGTGCTGGCGACGCCCGGGCTCAGCCGCAGCGTGTGCGACTCGAGCCCCACGCTTTCCAACGAGAGAGTCGCAGACGGACGCGCCAGCAACGAGAGCGGTGGTGGTCGTGGGGGGAGCACCGACACCCCCATCAGCTCTGCCCGCAGAGGCCTCGGCGGCGAGGTGCTCCGGTTCGCCGACACCGCATCCTCCGGTGGCCCTCCCCAGTCCTGCAGAGTGGCAAGTCACGCGGACACCTCCGCGCTGCGTCTGGCCACGTTCCCGGCGAAAGGCACGGCGAGGACGGTCGCCACCGCCACCAGCGCCGCCTCCGCTGTGGCGGCAGCCGCGCTGCCTCGCGTCCGCGCGCGCACCATCTATACATCCGGCAGCGGCAGCCGCAGCGCAGCGCCAACCCGTGTCTTCAACACAACACCTGAGCGTGTGCTCGACGCGCCACAGTTCCCGACCGAGGCGACTCAGCTTCTCGACTGGGGCGTGAACAACTGCATCGCGATTGGGATGGGGTCGTCGCTCTACTCGTGGAACGGCGACAGCGGCGAAGCGACCAAGGTGGTCGACCTCGATACCGCCGTCCGCCTCCGCTGCGTGCAGTGGCTGCACAAGTGCTCCTGCGTAGCGATGAGCGTTCAAGAGGGCACGACGGCGATCTTCGACTGCCGCACATCCAACTTCCTCCGCACCGTGCGCCTCCCCTCCGGCCTCGAGGTGACGGGGCTCTCCGTGAAGGGTCCTGTGTTGGCCGTCGCGTCCAGTGGGCCGCACGGTACCACCTGCACCTACGACCTCCGCGCCAAGGAGGCGCTTGTGGCGACCTATGAGGGGCATACCGGCGCCATCACCAGCCTGCACTACAGCCCGGCGGAGCCCTTCTACCTTGCGACCGGCGGCAGCGACGGCGCCGTGCGCATCTGGGACGCAAGGCGCGCCACCGCCCCCCGCTACGCCTTCAACGGCGTCCACCACGGCGCCATCAACGCCGTCCGCTGGGACCCGCACAAGCGCAGTCGGCTCTTCACGGGCGGCGAGGACGGCGTCATGTCCCTCATCGACACACACGCACCAAAGCGCACCATCGAGATGGATTCCATGGCCGATGAGGAGGGTGTCGCGGTGGGCTACCCACACGAGCACCTCGCCCAGTATATCACACGCGCTGTCAACACGCAGTACCCCATTGTCGACCTTGTCTGCCACGGCACCCACGGTGAAGTCCTCACGGCTCACAAGTCCAAGGGTCAACTACAGCTGCGCAAGGCGGCGACCTTCCAGCTCCTCGCCACCTTCACCGCCCCCCACTGCGATGCAGCCCTCAGCTCTCTCACCATGGCGCCGGATCAGGAGCGCGTATGCGCCGCACAAGGTGACGAGACACTGAAGTTCTGGCGCGTCTTCCACATGGGGGACACCAGTGAGCGCGGCGGTGCCGGTCGCCACGGCGGACCACGCTGGACGCCGCCACACCACGACACAGCTGACTTCTCAGAGGACTCGCTACGGTGAGCCACACAGCTGCCCCCATCCCACGAGTGCCACGCGCACAGCAGGCTGCGTCCCTCTCCAGCCCCTCAGCCGCTTGCTCGCCGTGCATCACTCGCACATCCGCAGTGCGGCCTTTCCCCCCCCCCCCCCCCCCCCCCCCCCCCCCCCCCGCCCCCCCCCAACCCCACCCTCCGCCCCCCTCTCGTCTGCCCCCCCCCCCCCGCCCCCCCCCGCCCCTCCCCCCCCCCCCCCCCCCACTTCGGTTAGCTCACCAATTACGAA